>VZTT01046075.1:51195-79113 GCA_013400855.1 Buphagus erythrorhynchus | reverse complement strand
TAGTGGAGACTTGAGCAGGTAAGGATTTAGAGAGCAAATCCTTACTAGAGTTTCAATCACATTTTAAATAAAGTGGCTAAAACCAAGCAGTGATAAAGTGATAATATGCACCATTCTTTTTGCCAGTGATGGGGCATTGCACATAGTAGGACTTAGTTTTCTTAAGTCCTTCCTAATTACGGTTACTGTAATATTAAGTCTCTGTTCTTTTGGGATACAAGTGAGAAAATTTAATGGAAATTCTGTAGCAATCACAGTTTCTAAATGTGAAGAAAAGTCGCTGTAACTGTGAGAGATGTGCTAACTGCTGGCCTGATCCTGCCACCCAGTGTGCATGACATTTGCCTGCTTGAATACTCCCATTAACCTCTGGGGAGCTATTTACATCAGCAGAATTACAGGTTCACACCAGCCTTCAGAAACATGGCAGGCATTTGATGCACTCAGCCCCAAATTCTGTCAAGGGAATTGGGGCAGGTCTTCCGATGGAGAATATGGATTTTTTTCAGTACTTTGTTAATAAATATGTTCTCACACGTTCATCTGCTATGGGTATAAATATGCAGCAAGGGCTAATTCTAATGGATATTGAGATTTTTAATTAACATCTGGAAAGAATTTTGAACTCTTTCTCATTGCATGTATGCAATTTAGGGTGGAGGGTGTAGGAGAAAAAGCTGAATTTTATTGCCTTTCTCCATGTTTAATGAGAAAATTTTGACACTAAAGCAACTGGGGGACGAAACAAATCCTCAAAGAGTGGATTTCTAATCAGGGCCAAAAAAATCCACTCATCTACTGGTAGATGTACAAAGTGTTTATATTTTGTTTATTGGCCTCTTTCAAAAACTGGTCAGGCATGTCTGGAGTAAATAATTTGTATTTGCAAACATGACAAACTAAAAAGGCATCCTGCAGGATTTTTTGCAAACCACGCCATTGCACATGTGCAAACTTATAAGCTTTGCTGCTCTTGCAGGGGTGTAGCTGAGGACAGAAATTTGCTCTTTGAGTTTGGGTGGTTTTGTGAAATAAATTTGAAAAAACCCCACAGTATGTCTCCTCGAGTCATAAGTCAGTGGTTGGGTGGCTGGTTTGAATTAGGACCATGAACAAAGACAAATGAAACATAATCCTGCATGTCTGTACATTCTGGAGGCTTTCCTCTTCATTTGGTGTCAGTACTGAACCAAAAGTATTTAGAGAGGCAATGTTATTGAACACAACAAATAGGAAGAGAAGCATAATTTTTGTTAGGGGTAAGTCATCCCTTAGGCAGAGCATTCCATCAGTCTTACTGCATTTCACTGCACTGAACTATGGTTAATTTGTGGTTGGAAAAAATAGAGGCACCGTGGTTCCTGAAAATTACATACTGTGTTTCCAGTTTAAAGAGAAACAAAAGGCATGTGTTGTAAATATTTTTTTTTCTTTACTTTTAAAAACAAAAGCCCGTTTGGATACTTGATTTAGGTTGTATTTGGCACCTAGAGTAACTACATTATTTCACTGTCCATTTAGGAAAATTTTTCCAGTGGGAAAAGGAAAATCAGCATGATTGAAGAACTGGCAGCTACAAGTTAACTGTGTTCTTGTGTCAAGATCTTTACAGCAGTGACAACATTTGCTCCCTAATTGTACAACTACAGAAACTATATTCTTGGTTTCAGCAATGACAATTATTAGCTACTAGAAGAAAATGCCAACATAAATGTGGCACTCTGCCATGATTTGGGATATTCAGCTCAGAATCATAGCTTTTTCCAGAGGGTATTTGCCAAGCATTACAGACTTCAGGCAGGAATTTCTTGTTAAGGTTTGTTTCTTAGGAGGTCAGGGCGAATGATCAAAATGATAGGTTTGACCTTGAGATTTTTGGCTTAGGGATTGTCATTAGGGACATGTTTTTTACATAGCTGAGCCTTGACCATAGGAACTTCCTTAACAGGGATATGTAATTTGGATGTTGTTCTGTTTATATTTTGCTTTCAAAGACTGCATTTTTCTGCACCCTGAACCCTGAATATCACCTACCGTTCATCCAAGAGAGATAATCAAGTAGTCAGAAATGAAAGATTCTCTCTTATTGCTTATGCAATATTTTTGGAAGAGGAAAATTCATTTTCCAAGAGGGTGAAATGACAGTTGTCAGCTTGAGAAACACATTGGAGATCTCTCAACCCCATGGCCTGTGTTTCTGGAGATGGAACCATGAAGTCCTGGTAGCTTGGTGTTAAAAAAGACACAGAAGTAGGAGGGGTGATGGAGGATTTTGTATAACAAGTTGGTGGATTGAGGTGGATGCTCTGGGCAAGTACAAAGCTGAATGTACCTCTTCCTGCTGTCACAAATCCATACATCTAATTTCTTTTTTATTTGAGGGGGTTGAGGGGAAGGCTTATAGGTCTTTGCTTCCCAAAGTGACCTTGAAGCAGAAATTTTGAACATGGCATAAGCCTATTTTGCCCAATTTTGTACAGCTTCTGCTTTCCCAGGGCTTTAGTCAGTGTGTCAGCTTGCCTGAAGGCACGTGCACAAATTATATTGGTGGGTCTGCAGCTGGGCATTGATAACAACTGTCACTGGTTCAGCCAGGGCTAGAAACAGTGGAAAAAAATCTCATGATAAACTCACAAAACTTGGCTGCAATTTTGCAAGCACAAGTAGTTTTGGAACTTCAGATAAACTTCCAAAGGTCTGGATCGAGGTCCAAACAAAACCCAAGCTTTAAAATTATGAGGCTTGTGCATTAATAACACTCATATATTTGCTTCCACTTGGAAATACTAAACATTTTATGGATTTTCACATGCCCCAGTTGGTTCTCTGTGCTGGCTGGGATTGTTGGAGTCCCTCTGCCTTTGCAACTATATAGACATCACTAAAGATGGATAAAGCTGGGCAGTCAGATTCTAATTTATGCTAATCATGTTGGATGGCTCAGGGCACTTCAGCACACATGCTTAGCCAGTGACCTTTCACACTCCCCTTTCTAGATCAAAGCACTTTATTCGTCCCTTTCCAAGAAAATCACAAAGACAAAATTCCCATTCAGGGTGCCTTTATTAATCTACAAAGGGCCAAATCCTGACGCCTTTAATCTGCTCCTACTCGTCACTGCCATGATTTAAAGAGTAGAGCATTGCCATCACAGTTCTGGCCCCAAAATCAACATGTACAATGGTCAAATTCTCAGTAGACATAAATGAAGACGGGATCACTGCCTTCAGACAGGATCTGTCTATCTGACAATATTTCCTTGAGGCCAAACCCTCTCTCTGTGGAACTGATAAATCTCTGGTCCATCTTTTATGTTTTTTCAGCTGAACTCTCACTGTCTTCTTGCACTGATTTGTTGCACTGGCTCTTACCCAGTTTGGACAATTGTCAGTGGGTGACCCCCACAGAGGTTGAGCAGGTCCTCAGTGTGTGATAGGACCTGATCAGATAACACAAATCTAGGCTTCTGGTAATACAGATTGCTTCAAAACGAAGCACATTTAGAAAATTCCTACCAATGTACATGTGAGAGGATCTATTTGTTGCAATCTGTTCGGGTCTCTGAGTCTCGTTCTCAGGCTGTAACAGGCGAACTCCCACAAAACTCACTTCCAATTTACAACTGTGTCAAGGAGAGGAGAATCAGGGCATCTGATACACACACATCAGAATAAAAAGCGTTTTCAGCAATTGCAGATTGGCCACAATTTCAGTTTTCCTCCTCCTGATTAATTTCCATACTTCTAAAAAGTCAAACTTCTGTTCACTCCTTATGGTTTATGCTTGCTTGTGTTTGATACTGTTTGAGTGCACTTTAAAATACAAAGAAAACTCAGTTTCCTTCTCACACCGAACTTCCAGCAACGTTTTCAGTCTGACTAAATTTCAATTAAAAATATGAACAATACAACTATTTTAAAAAAAATTATCAGTTCCAGCAGCATTTAGTAGTTGCTGCAAGGATAAAGGGATATATTAAAACCATTACAATGAATCTATTTCCCTTAATATAATATGTGCTTTCCTACTAAGAACCTTTTCCCAATAATGCATGCTTTCCACAGAATTGTCTTTTTTAACTAAACACATAAATAAAATTTAAAACTCAGTATTATAACTAGTACTTGAAACAGCCAACAAACCTGACATTTGAGTCCTGCTGAAAATATCAAGATTTTCCCCAGTATGTGTACTATTTTAGGACAGTTCAAGAAATGTCTCTTTTATTAATGTTTTACCTGGCACACAATATGCCAGCTGAAAAGCAATTAATAGATACTGATAATTATCTGAGATTGAAATTTCTGCTTATATGACTTTTTAATGGTGGTTTTGAAATATTAAAAGCAAGGAAATGGGCAGATCAGATGACTGATTCATAACCCAGATGTAATGGCACAGAGGAGTTTAATAAAATGAAGATGAATACATGCTTTTAATGAACTAGGACAGAGCTAATGTGTTAATGAAACATAAGTTTTCAGACATCTGAGCACAGAGAAGTTCCTTTCTCCGGCTAGTTTGGATCAAAGTTCAGTTGGAGGTGTTTATCATATGCTTGAGAGCATCAGATAACAGAAGGAGGATCTTTTGAACCACCACTGCCTTGTGCTTGTTTGGTGCAGTGACATTTTCCTGCAGATCATCAAACACCACTGACTTCAGCACATGCTGTGGTGCTTCAAAGGTGGTTCTTTTACATGCTCAGAGCTCTCCTAAGGGGCCTGCAATGGCTCTGAGGGGTGTGAAAAAATAAAAATTTCCTAGACATAAATGCACACTGGCACAAACAGTGCCACATTAAACTGCTACAGTCACAGCAAGTCAACATATGTGCAGACATACTGAGCTGCAAGGCTGTTACTTCATCTTCAGCTCACACTCCTGTGCCTGGCTTTTGAAAACACACCCATTGTGTACAAGTTTGTGCTTACATGGATTTTTGCATTATTTTTCAGCCTCTGTAGTGATCTGTTGTTTCATGGGCTCAGTCAGAGTCCTCCACATGGGGTCTGTAGGATTCCTGCAGGACAGGGGCACACTCTCATCTGCTTTGTGGGGGCTTGCATCACGTGATTAATGAATTTTGGTGATATAAAATGTCCTTGAATTAGCAGATACTGCTGCAGTCCCATTCCATCCTCATAGCAGGAGCCTCAAAAACTTTTGTCTCAAACGTGCCAGCCAAAACAAAGGCCAAGGTGATGTTTTAGGAGTTCTGGCTGCTCTGAAAGTTTTGTAGGTAAAATCACAGGCACTTAGAGCAGAAGGATGATTTTAATCCCAACTACATGTTTCACTATATTCCATGTTTTCTCTGTGTCTTTCCCCCCAAATATGGCAGGGCTAAGAAAGAACTCCTCTGATGTAACCACATGTATTTGCTGTATGGCCTTGACAAACTCCTTCTGTAGCCTGGGTCTCACTCAAATTCAGAGGGTCTTGCTGAAACTTAACTCCTATTTCTGAGCTGCTTTGAGCTCTTTGCTGCCAGATAAATAGTTTTTGACAAGTGCTAAAAAGGACCATGTTACTACCCCAGCTCAGGCCAAAGCATTTGGCAGCACAATGAAGGATTTTCAGCCCACTGGCCTGGCTTGCACAATTGGAGTGCAATTCAGTGTCTCCTGGCAGGATGCTCACACTGTTGCCTGCCTGTGGATTTGTGCCAGCTGGAGGCTCCATTCCTGTAGAAGATGAAAGGGAGCCAGGTACCAAGTAGATGTTTTACCTCTGAAAGCCTCATGCTGTGTTTGTTTTACTTAGAATGATTTTCTTGTTAGGGCTTATTTGCCTGCAGGACAGCATGACAGTGGTAATCTCTTTGGGAATGATGCAGATGAGTTAATTATTAGTGACCCTCTGGAAATGGATCCCCAGCTCTCTGGTAGGAAAGTGGGAGTGAGAGGCCTTACAGAGAGCCAGCAATGGACAGCTCCCTTACCAGCAACTCCCTGGCCTCAGAAAAGTGATGTTAGGCCTTGGAAACCCAAAGTGGGATCTCTGCAGGAATGAGGGTGGCAGTTGTCTTCTGCACCTCTCTGTCTAAAAGAGGAAAATTTCAAATAAAACCTCTGCAACTAGAAAAATCTAGTTCAAGCAATTAAAGATCTTATCTCTGACTGCAGCAATAGTCAAAGGAAATATCCTAAAGAAATGGACTTATCTTCCCATGATTCAGGAACAGAATAATCGGACAGATGCTGCTCTTGCAGACATTTTTTTCAGTTTCTGTGCCACATTGACATGCTCCAAAGATGCTGTGCACTCTGCAGGCAGGCACCCACGTGTCCCTGGGCTTTATCTGACATCTAACCTTGCTTTGATGCTATCTCAGTAGGGGAAGGTCAGGGAAAATTGCTATCTTTTCCCAGCAAATTGAGTAGATAACCAAAGTGCTGCAATACAATTTGGCAGAGGAGTCTCCTGTTTAAAGTCAGGCAGTGATGCTGGCAGTGCTGCAAGGACATGAGCTCAGGAGGAGCTCTGGGCTGAGCAGCTCTGGGTGCCACAGAGCTGACAGCAGCCAAGGCTGTGACCCAGGCAGCTCAGTGGCAAACGAGAGGCAAATGTCCCACTATGCCCACTGGCAACCAGGCTGTGAGTGATCAGTGACTTGGGCTCAGTGTGGCAGCCAAGGCAGAAGCCCACCCAGAGTGCATGTCACAGTAAGAGCTGTCACATCTAGAATCATCTAGAATTGGGTTGGGAGGGACCACAAAGATCATCTAGTTCCAAACCCCCTGCCATGGGCAGGTATGCCACTCACTGGATCAGGTTGCCCCACACTGAAGAATGGGGTGAAAGGGTGAAGAAGAGAGTCTCCATCTTCCCCTCCACGATGAGCTGCTTCTTTCCAGTTCTTCAGTGGCTCCTTTCCAGCTCTTCAATGCCACAAAGCAAACACACCCACAGGGCTCACTGCTGCACCCCAGCACTATTTGTCTCTGGTCACTCTGGCCATATCACATCACACACTCTCTGTCCCTCTCCTTCCTGGCATGACCTGGCACTGTGGCATTGCCACACTGCTGTCACAGCCCTGCCACTGGCAGGGGACACGCTCACCTCAGGCCACCAGCACACCAAGGGGCAAGCCCCACTTCTCCATGTCAGAGGCTCACCCATTTTCAAAATCAATAAGGACACACACTGTGACAAGTTATGGGGGAAGCTACACTAATATCACTACTGAAATGCCAAGTAAACAGGAGGAAGTGAAATGAAAATTGAGGAGCTAGCTAGCTTTCCAGGGAAACTCAAAGGAGTTATACACATATATATACATGTATAAAAATCGATTTGCATATGTTTATATGCATCTTTGTAGAAGAAGAAGATGGCTTAAGAAAAGAATTTGCAAAATTCCTGTATCTCATCTGGTATGCTATTATTTCCTCAGATAATGTGAGTGACTGATGTGTAGAGGTTGCTGCACATCTATTTCCTATCACAGACAGAGCTATTACTTAAGTGATCAATATTTAATCTCTATTAGGGAATGTCATTTTTAAACCTACTTTAAAAAGTGCATGTGCAGCACTTGATATAAATCACAGCCAGGCAAATCTGTGCTGGACTCAGAATCTTCTCCCATATTTTAAGGAAGGAACAAGCTTTTTCATGGGAAGAAAAGGAAGGAAAAGAAATCAAATATCTTTGATAGTTCTGACTATATCAGGCAATGGAATTAGTCCAAAATAGCACAGGCTTGATTCATACCCTGATTTTTGCAGGGGTGGCAGAGAACATGGGGAAAGGGTATCAGCATCTGTCCTGTGGGGAGTCAAAAATGGCAGCCAGAGCTGGCTGTAATGATCCCTCTCCTCTGCTCACAGAAAGGAGGCTTGGTCAAAGCTGAAACATCTTGCAGAAGTATGTCAGCTCATAGCTGGAAGTGCTTGGGGCAGACTGACAGAAGGAACTCAACTACTAAAGTCTGACAAGGAATGTGGAGATTCAGAATAAATCTATTCCCTGCCTAACTTGGGGTGATCCCAGAAGAAAATGTTGGTCTGGGTAAAGTAGTGCAGAAATTTGAATCAGTTCTGCTCAGACCCTTCTTGTTTCTTATTCAAGTCATAGCTTCAAAGCAGCCCCAGCAGACCAAGTCACAAGGTTTGTGCAGCACCTCCAGCACTGAGTCTAAAATCCAGGAAAGGCTTTTTATCCTTACTTTTATCCTTTAGATAAGATGTGAACTTCCCTGCTCCTGTGTCTCAGTGGTTGCTGGTGTCCAGACTGGTCCCAGTTACACTGGTGTGAGCACAGGGTGTTCTTCCCTGGTCCCCCACCCCAGCTGCCTCAAGGCAGCACAGGCACTCCCAGCTTATCCCTTTCAAACTCCTCCTTCATCATCTAGCAATATCAATTTTTATGCTAAAATGCCCCTTTTCATCACTAAGAGCTATACAGAAGGTGAATTCAGTAGGAACTAGATGGTGTAACTTCCCTGAATTTGAAGTGAAAGTGCCAATTTTAACAGTATTTGAGGAAATCAAGAAAAAGGCAACAAAGGTGTGTGTCCAGCATTGAAAGATGCCCAGCAGAGCAGCTGTCCTACCTTTTACAATGATATAAACATGTGGCTGTTCTCCTAGAAATACACAGAGAATTGGGGCAAATGTAACAGCAAAGAGATGTTTTATTTGGATGTGACTTGGCTAAAGGTTTTGAGAACACATTTAGGTATTCAGCATGAAGAAAAGCATGGGGGGGGGTTGAGATTTATCAGGAATAAACACTGAGTCAACAGAACTTCATTATTTACTGCCACGGTTCAAGGCCAGAAGAATGCACCAAGCACACAAAGGACATGCTGGCTCAAGGCTGCTGAAAGTTAATGTTGTGCAATATTTCTGCAGATGTGGAATAACAAACTATTCCAAAAGCCAATACTCAGTTCAGATGAGAGTGAAATCAGCAGAGAATGAGCATAGAGCAGCATCATAAGGATATATGTAGCCCAATTATGCTAAAAATATATATATTTATGCCCTTGGTTTTGTTTGCCTCCAGGTCTCTGCTCTCACTCTCACCAAATCCATTGTGGGTTGCTCCTGGGCTCCTGTTTGGAGAGAATCTCAGCACTTTTCATAATAATAATTAAAATAAATAATAAAAAAAAAGGCTCATTGTGACCAAGGGAATAATTTATTTCAGACCTGCTGCTTACAGACAGTGCAGATGTGCCAGGGTTGGCTCTGGTTTATAAACAGCAGGGGGGCTGGTTTTTATTCTCCAGAGTGAGGTAATTGTGTGACTGCTGTGGTCACCTTGTCTTCTGCTTGGCACGTGTCTAAGAGAGTACCTTGAGTTATTTCAGGACTGATGTTGTGTGCTGACTGGTTTGATCATCCTGAAGAGTCTGTCCATCAATGGACCCAGAGACTTTCACCGTGCCTCATCACACCTCTGGAGTCCTCTCATGTCTGAAAACAGCCCCCTCCAGGAGCTGCAGGGCAAAATGCCAGCAACACACAGCAAATGTACATGAAATAATTGATGCACAGGAAATGCTTCAAGTCTCTTTGTGGAGTTTCTTTTTCAGATCTGTAGAGTTTGCATTCTCTTTGAAAAGAAATATTTTTGGTGTTGCTGGGGATGTTCTCAATAAGTAATGGATATGGCTTTTTTTTTTTCTTTTTAATTTACCTGAAAAAAGGCAGTTTCATTTGTTTCCTCTCCTGGGAGAGGATCTGAGAACAAAACACTGCCTGACAGACCTTAGCCACTTTTTAATTGTTCTCCTGGAAATCTCAGGGATAGTGAGGACGAGGCAGATTTAATAAAATGATGAAACACACTTGAATAAATCTGTGATAGCAGAAAACACTTGCAGGAGTCACAGAAGATGGATAGGACACAAAATCTCCACTTGTTCTTTAAATTTTTCAATATCAAAGACTCCTTCTGTGTTTGGCTTAAGATTGAAGGCTTGTTCATATTTCATAAAAAATGTTTGTCCTCACCTTCTTCAAGCAGTTTGTTTTAAATTCAGAGCTCTGTGTTGAGACACTTCATTTATGGTTGAAGTATCAAGATAGGTCTTGGCAACATCTCCTCCTACAAATGACAAGTATTTGTAGAATGGTTCAAACCATTGTGTATACACAGAGATACTGATTAATAGGCACAAGACAGCAGAAGCAGAGCTTTTCCAGCCATGCCTGTACAGCAGCTCTGAGCTGAAGCTCTCTGATGCAGAGCCTTGCTCCAGAATTCACTGTTCCAGGCTTCTGCTCCAAACGGGGCTGTAAATTACCATTTCAATCGCTTAGCTTTAATTAACCATTTTCCCAAGTAAGATTCCAAATAGTAAAACTGAAGGCTATGGGTATCAATTTCCAGGTTTTGTGGTATTATGCAACTCTCTGCCTACTTTTGTGGGGTTTTATTATGTTTTCCAACTTTCCCTAATCCCATATAAATGATCAATTTTTTTTTTTCAGCCCTAATTCCTAAGTGACTCTCTCTAAACCCTGTGCAATACTCAAAATGTTTTGTTCCCATTTGAGGGTTTACATTATTTCAAACAAAAAAGCAATCTCAGTGAAGTTGAAATGTATGGTTTTGGTTTCAGGGCTACCTCTCTCTGACATAAAACTACTAAGCCTTTATTGAAATATATATGATTCTACCATAAACGCCCCTTTTATAGAATGCACCTGGAGAATATAATGGAAAACATATTTGTTACTCTTATAAAACCAAGCAACTGTTCTGTAATAATATATAGTCCATTTGATATTTAAAAGGTCATAATTTTACACAAAGAAAAATGCAGGCAGGGTAAAAAGTAACATTAAAAAATGTAGCTGCACATCTCACACATCTGCTTTTGTATAAGGCTGACAAGAGCATCTGACTCCATGCAGCTCCCTCTAATCACAGACAGACCAAGAGGGCATCTCTGTACCTCACTGCCCCTCAGATTCAGCATTTCCCAGCCCATAATAATTTCATCTCCCAGTCCCTTGGCAGATAAGAACATGATTCCCATTTTTTCTTTTTCGGTGGGGAGAACGGAAGTGTGGGATGGATAAACACATTTCCAAATGCCACACAGGAAGCCTGCAGGAGAGCTGGAGCAGACCCAGGTTTGCCAAGTGTAAGATCAAGTTCAAAGAGCCTTGTCTGAATGGCTGCACATAACATGAATTAGGAGCCCCAGGAGACCATGTGCTACCTGACAGTGTGAGTGTGAACCACTCCATGGAGGAATACAAACCTTCTGTACCTGGAAAGCAAAGTCCAACAGCTGTAACAGCTATCATGGCCCTGGGATCAGCTCCTGGTCATGGATGTGCAGCTCCAACAAGGACGAAGTGCATTTCTGGAACAGGTCTAAAGTATCACCCTTCCTTCCAGTCAAACTGTGCAGGGTATCACAACAACCTCTGAGATATTCCTCATCTAATTTACAATTAAAGAAATGGAGATCCTATATGCACTTTAAGTACTAGGAGACCTCCCTGCCCCATTGAGGCATTTCAGAAGTTGAAGGAGGCTTACAGAAAAGAAGGAGAGTGATTTTTCTTACATGGGCAAACAGTGATAGGACAAGAGGAAATGGTTTCAGAATAAAACAAGAGAGATTTAAATTAGCTATTAGGATGAAATGCATTCCTCAAAGGGTAGTGGGGCACTGAAGCTGTTTGCCCAGAGAAGCTGCAGATGCCCCATCCCTGGAAATGTTTGAGGCCAGGCTGGATGGACCCTGGAACAACCTGGTCCTATGGGTGGCCCATGGGCAGGGTGGTTGGAACCAGGTGACCTTTTGACCTTCCAACCCAAGTTTTCTATGGTTCTGTGTATGACAGCTCTTGCTGTATGACATGCACCCAGATGAGTCTCTCCCTTTTTGAGCCTGGTTTTATTGGGGTTAATGGTAAAATTCCCACCAATGAGCTCAGACTCACACTAATGGCTTAGGGCATAAAAAAATGGAAGGATTCTGGAGCTACAGTAATTAGTATTGAGAAGAAGGTGCTGCTAAGCTTTTGGAGAGACTGGTGCCCTTGGTGTTCTTGTCCTATTTCTCAGTGAATTCATGTGTAAAATGTCATTATTCTTTTCCATCTCTCTTTTTTTTTTTTAAACTGAACTTTGGCTGTGCTTTTGCGTCACACCAAACACAATTCCTGCTCCTAAGAAATTCAGTCTGGCAACAAGTATTGTTTACTTAGACCAAAGCCCGTGTGTGTAGGTGATACAATCAACACTCCACAAAAGCCCCATGGCACAACATTGTCAGGGGAAAGATGGCTCTTGTTCATGAGATACAGGTTGCATATGGCATTGTCACCTTGTTGTGGGCAAAATGTGGAGAATTTCCTCTCCCCTGCCCCATTTAGTACTAATTATGAACTTGGCTTAACAAGGAAGAAATTGGTCCTTTTTTCTTTCTGTCTTTTCTTTTTAATTATTTTTTTATTTATTTTTTTTTTCAGTTACTTAAAGAAGTTTTTGGCTTCACTGCCTATGATTACAGAAGTGTGAGGAACAACAATTTGTAGTAAGCAGTGGCTTGCATTAGTGCATGGGGTTCCTTGCAACTTTTATGGAAAAAATGTTTTCCTTCAATACAAACAATTCCTTTCCTTGAAGAAAACAAACAACAGCTCCAGAGCTGAGCTCTGCAGCAAATGGTATTTCCAGAAGCTGAGGGCTCCATGATGCAAACCCTGATGGGGACCCCACAGCCCTTGCTCCCTGCCTGGCATGGGGGGCTGCCTGGCCCTGTAGGTGCTGGGAGGTCCCCCCTGCTCAGGTCCTGCTCTGATGGGCTCGTCCCTCCAGCTGCTCTTCATTTTCCTTCCCTCTCCACGTCAGTTTATCTCCCCCCCTTCAAATTTCTGCCCTGTCCTTTGTTTTTCCTTTCAACTAATCCCTTCCTGCTTTTCCCCTGGCCCCTTCTGTGTTACATACACACACACTTTTCTATCCAGGGAAGTTAATTTAGATTAGGGGAAGGGATAGATTTAAGAAAGAATAGTTGTCCCTTAAAAACTCCACAAAGAGACGCCCTAATTCTGGAATAAAAGCATTTTCAAATGAACACAATTCTTTGTATGCAGCAAATTAAACAAATTCATTTTGAAATCCTTCTGCTAGGATTGCAAGTGCTCATCTGATCATGCACAAATTTAATTGGGAACATCTCCCCATGCCAAATTTGCCATAAATACAAGATCCTGTTCCACTCCCAGCTTGCACAGATACCCCTCCAAACCATTCAAAGAAAGCCATACATCTGCCTCCCAGCCATCCATGAAGAAATCAGGGAGCTAACATAATATTTGCAAGCCAAACTCTGCTCACTCTTCTGTAGTATTTGTCTGTTTAGACTGCAAACTCCAGGGTGAGAAAAGTTTCTCCCTCTGTTTTTTATGTGGTGCCTGGCACAGAGAGATCTCAGCCTTCATTGTCAGGCCATGGCAAAGCAAACAAAGAATTCAGAAAAAAAGGTTGTGCTTTCACAAGTGCCTCCCTGTCCCAGGCAATCTGAACTCCCTGTGACATCTGCAGGGCAGCAGTTTTCACCCCACCTGACTTTAGGAACCAAATTCAGCCAGCTGCTCTCAGAGGTCTTCTTCACAGAAACGTGGGAGAAATGAGCTCCTCTGGAGATATGAGATAAAATGTTCAGAGCAGAAACCAAAAAACTTCTCCCCAGCAAGTCTGAGACCCACAGGATTGATCTTGTCTCAGTTAAGTGCCTTGGGTTGTATCTCCAAATACACCTACAGGCACTTTCCCCTGACACAGAGGAAATTTTATTAAAAAAAAGAGGAAGAGTACAATGAATAGAAAAGGGATGAGAAGAGAACATGCCTCAGATTTGGATGGAGCAATATCATGAACTGAGCAAAGGTTAATATCCATCTGGACTAGCCAAGTCTTCAGGCAGTGAGTAGCTGCGTGGCTGCTCATGTGCTCAGTGAGTGGCCACTCCACATTTATGGTGGTGTTGGGATGCAACCTTTGGACTTCCTACCCCAAAACTACAACCTAGTGTGCCACACCAGCAGAAAACCTCAGTGCAACACTGGGCACTCCTGCAAGAGATCCCAGCCCCAGCATCCAGCTGTCCTAGGAGACCTTGGATTAACTCCTGAGTGCAGTATCTGGAGATCCCAGGGTGACAGCTGATGCTTCAAAAGATTGAAGCTGCCCAGTTGTGCTGGTTCAGCTGCCCACAGGTTTTGAATTAGGAGTCACAGAAAATAGCTACTTGACTACAAAAAGAGGCCAAGCTACCCATGAATTCTTCCATGATCACTCACTGTTCTGCTGCTTGCACTGAGAGAAAATGTGTTCATCAAGGCCAGAACTGACACCCACAAACTGAAGGCATGGCTCCCCTTGTGGTGGTGATGACTGTGTCCATGGTGCCTGACCAGCTTTGGAAGATAACCCTTAGCACAAAGCCCAGCCTCTAAGGTAATGGCATTGGAACAACTCTTTGGCTTTGGCAGCACTCTGGGATAAGGATCCCTGACATTAAGATTTGCAGCTAACAGAGTTTTGCTGTATATCTGGTTGCCTATCTGCAGATGACATTTGCTACTTGCTGTGCAGGAAGAGCCCCACACAAACAGCAGCACGTTTTCCTACCTCTGCCAATCTCTGCTATGAACTTCTGTGGGACATGCTTCATAATTACTCTCCAAGAACGCTTCTAAGCCTGAAAAGCTGTCTGGAAAGCTGGCCAGACCTCTCTTTACCATTGGGAAATCCACTGAAGTTCCAGATTTAATGGGAGAGACAGGGAATTACCTGTAGCATCAACAACCATTGACATTAATTTCAGCTGAAAGGGAACACCAGCAGACAAATACTCGTGCAAGCTCATTTCCTCCCCACAGCTGTTGCAGTCTCCAGTTCAGCTGAACTGGAGTTCAGGGCTGTGGTGAGACATGTTGGTCACATCTATGCTTGTAAAGTAAACAAGAGCACAGCATGGTTTGTATTCTTGTCCTAGACTGATTTATATTTTGGCCCAGGCACAGCGACTGGTGCAGGGGAGAGGATGTCAGCTGGGTTTCTCCAGGGTTTCTTGGGAATGATGGCTCCTCAGCAGCCCAAGCTATCGTGCTTAGTGGTCCCAGAGGTCCTACACAGCCACATGACCCTCTTCTCTCTTGCACTCACTCTTCAGCTTTCTGAACCATCCCAATCTCTTAGAGCACATTGTCAATGTCACCCACAAGCTCGTGGACAAATTATTATGCTTGTGACCCCAAGTGAGATTCTGATCTCTGTGTCTCAGAACTCAGTCCTAAAAGGCAATGGGTAAGCCCTGAGAGAAAAACAAACCAATATCTTCCTGAAAAAGTCCAGCAACAGCCCATACTTGTTTAGGAATAGGCCTGTGGCTGCCCATGACCCAGAGACTCTATGATCTCCTGCAGTTATTAGTGGTCTAGAGAAAGGTGTCCCTGCCCATGACAGGGAGTTGGGACAAGATGACCTTTAAAGTTCCTTACAACCCAAACCAGTCTGTGATTCTGTGATTCTATGAAGACAGGGACATCTGTGAGCAGTTGAGATGCAATTCCAAGTAGCACCCTGTTTTATTGCAGGTGTCAAATGGCCAGTCCAAACTGCTATTGCCAGTCCAGGACTGCTAAGGCTTAAGGCAATAAGAAATCACACCGAGTTCATCTATCTGTAAATTGATCATCCCTTTATTTTTTCTTTAAGGAGATTTCATATGGGAAAATAAACCTGGAAGAGTCAGAAACCTCAGGCAGTTATGTTCCAGCTAAGGACATTGTGAGGGTTTCCTCACCTCTAGCTATGAAGCCCATGAACTCCAGAAATCCTTCCTCATACCATAGATACTGGGATCTCTTATGCTTGGACAAAAGAAGCCCACAGAGGTCCACTGCTGGCTATTCTCTTGGTCTAGGCTCCCATAAAACTTCCACAAATGTTTGCCTTGGGGCTGAAGACTCTTCTCAAGCAGCTTAGTGCAAGTAGCCCTTGCAGCATGCTGCTTTGCTGAACAGGCAGAAAGCTTCCCTGGATATTTTTGTTATTTGGAGACTGATTTTTCTCATGAATTGAAATAAATGACTGAACTTGTTTATGTTATGTCATGGAGGGGGATAAAGCCATCTATGCAGTTTCTCCTGCTCTGTTACATATACATGCACCAAACAGGTGCTTTGGAAAATCCCCCCTGAAACCAGAGCTATAAAGTTAGCAGTTAATCTCAGGGGACTAATCTTCAGCCAGAGTCAGTCAGCAGCACCTCTACCTGTGCTGGCTCAGGATTTGGCCCCAGCATCAGAGGACTGCTGTGCAGCAGGAGACCAGAAAAGGAGACAGTGCTGCCATGGGGACTCTCTGAGCTGCTGGGGGATTAGCAGGTCCCATGCCAGACTGGAGCTGTGTGGAAACCAGGTGCATTTTATTGCTGAAAATATTTGAGGAGCCAAAAAAAAAAAAAAAAAAAAAAAAAAAAAAAAAAAAAAAAAAAAAATCACAATGCTGCTTCTGCTTTGCATGGCATTGTCTGCTTCATCTCCCCAGAACAGCTCAGTGGTCTCAGGGGTCACCTTCCCTTTCGCTGTCCCCATCAGCAGCGTGTGTTTTCTGTTGGGAAGGAGAAAGAAATGAGAGAGGCGGCTTTGAGGGCTGGAGAGGTCACTCATTTAAGGCTTGTTCTTAATCCCTTTTCTGCAGCAGACTTCCTGTGTGTCTGTAAAAGCAGATCTAAGCAGGAACCGTGGCATCTCTAATATTATCCTTTAGCAGGTGATGTCTCAGTTGCCCCTCCATGAGCCAAGTGAGACCTATCAAATCTCTTGTGCCTGCAGTGGGAAAGTCAAAAGTAGAGGCGTCCCACTTTTCAAAGTATTTCTGCATGTGCTTTTCCCTCCCCATATTTCAGGTAGAAAGACATTAAAAAAGAAGCTTTGTTTTCCACACAGTTTCACATTTTAAAATTCTTTCTTCTGTTTTTTTTTTTTCCCAGTAGGTTCAAGTGAGCAGCAGTTTTCTCTAAGGGTTCAGAAATATTTTTTATTTTTTTTCAGCAGTAGATGGAGTAGAGTGAGGGAATAATGAGCATAAAAATGTGTATTAGAAAGGAAGGAAGGGAGGAATGAAGGGAAGAAAGAAGAAAAGGAATTAAAAATCTAACTAATTTAAAGAATGTCTTTTCAAAAATCTTACCTTTCTGGTAAAAATTAAAAGGTAATTGAAAATTATTTTTCTGCAAAATATTTTCTTATTGATGAATCACGTCTTAAGTATTCTTGCAGTCAAAAACATTTGCTTTCATCCCTATTTATTTCTGCATTAAATGAAAGCAAGCTGAGATGTGGGAAATTGCTTTGATGGAAGGCATTTTCTGAAATCTGTATATTGCTTAAATTCCATTCCAGATCTGTTTTAGACTTACTCAAAATGAACGAAACCTGCAAAGTGTTTGAATTTCACCCATCACTGCTGCTAATCCCTCTTTTCTTCCTGTCACAAAAGAAGAAAGGTTTCATCTGTGTCCCTGGGAGGCATCAGAAAGATGAAGCCCCTCCTTACCCCACATTTAATTTTTTCGAGAAGATTCAGCTTCCAGGATGCTCAGGTGCTGCTGGCTGGACTGTGCAAAGGACTCTGAGGTGTGTGTCTTCCCCTCTAACTACAGGCATCATCTGTGCTGGTAAAACCTTTTGGGCTGTGATTTGGGATGAGAATTTCATGCTGTTTCAGTGCTGCTCCTCAGCTGATCCTCCACCCAAGGCAGACCTGGTGCCACAGATGCAGAGGTGTGAGCAGGGCCAGTGCTCAGGGATGTCCTGCGTTGCACCCACCAGACCCTGTCAGTCTTAGCTCTGCCCTGAGCCAGGGGAGGCATCTCTGCCTTCAATAGCCTTTAAATTATTTTTCTTCCACGACTGTATGTGGTAGCCCTATGGCAAAGAGCTCCCCTCTTAACTACACACTGGGGAAAATGGCTCTTCTTTTGTTTCTTTTTTTTCCTCTGAACTTGCCACTAACTAGTTTCATGTGATGTCCCCTGGCTCCTGCATTAGAAAAGACAGTACACAGTCATCTTCTATTCATATTTTCCAGTCTTGCGATCTCTATCGTATCCCCTTCAGTGGTGTCTTTCCCAGCCTGGGGAATCAGAGTCCATTTAATTGCACTCCTAGTCTGTTTGAGAATTGAATTAATCTGTTTAATTATCTGTTTAGTCTATTCTTAATCTATTGTTAGGGTTTGATGGCCTGGAGCCACACTGGTGTCTGGTCTGTGCTAGACTGCTTTATAGGGCCCACCAAGAAGGAGAACCTCTGGACATGAGCTCAGCAGAGGCTGGATCCATCTGATGGCATCTTGGACACCAAAGCCCACCCTGAGCTACTCTTGGAGGATGCCAGTCCCACTCATTGATTCGACAGGCAGGCTAAAGTGGTTCTTTTCCTCATTCAGTCCGATAACAGGAATGCCAAAAATGACAAGCCTGGGCCCATGAACACCTTTGCCCCAGTAAAAGGCAGTGCTCAGAGAGGGGATGGGCCCTTCAGCAGAGCAGACACAAGCAGGACACCCTTCCCTCCCTCTGGTCATCACCCTTTGGGCTCTGCCCCAGCCTGGTGTGTCCATCCCTGTGTGGTCAGTGTCCTGTGACCTCATGAGTGACCTGTGTGAGGTGACTCCCCACGGGTGGGGTGCTGTGAGCCTGCCCACAGTGCACTGCCCAGCCCACACTGCTAATTGTTTTTCCTAACTGGTTTTCTTTGCTATCTCTAATTAATCCAGCCCCGCTCATTTAGGATCACACGAAGTGCCACATGATAAAAAGCAGCAGAGGAGAGGCTCTCTGAGCACAGGGAGGAGGGCTCAGCATCTGCAGCAGCTCTGCAGGATCGAGCCCCTACGCGGCTGCAATTCAGAGACGATTTCTCTTATTTGACCTGCGAAATGTATCCCTGAAGGCGTGCTTGCGGCTGTCTCCCATGCACACCTCCTCGGCAGCAAAAACTGCTTGTGCCTTCTTTCCATCTGCACCAGATGGTGGCTGTGACACCGGGGCCTGTCTTTTTTTCCATGCCATCCACACACGACTTGACAGAGTGAAGAAGAAAGGTACTTCTACCTTGGGTAGACCTGCCAAACGTGCCCTGAAGACCCCACACCCTGCGTCTGCTAATTGCACCAACATTGTCTTGCAGCATAAACCACTCCAGCTCTCTGTTTTCTTTCAAAGTGTATTTGTTTTACAGCTGACATGTTTATATATGTTAACTGTTTGCTATAGATATCTGTCAGCTTCAACTGGCAAAACCAAAAAAAAAAAAGGAAAGGAAAAAAAAAAAAGAAAATTAGGGGCTGGCTCTAAGCCAGAGGTATGTTTCTTAAAAGCACTTTGCTTTTTGTCACATGGCTTTGCATAGAAAGAGAAACAAGAGAGAGGGTGGACTGGCAGAGGATATTGTGCTTAAAATACTGTGAAAGAATTTCATACGAAAATGTACTCTACTTTTCAGATATTAGCCCAAGAACCATAAAAAGTTATTTTATAGTCTTAGAAATTATACACAAACACTGGTATACTGTTTGTCATAAAAACTGCTCTAAGGAGGGAATCATGCATTATGCTTTTCGAAATATGACATTTATGAGCTGTCTCTGATTGTTACCAGAATGGTTTTTAATGAAATAGAAAATGTGTGTCTGTGTGTTCCTGTGTGTGTGTTTGTGTGTACCTACAATAAGAGGATGTGTCACTGAGAAAGAGACAACTACTAAAAAAATGTTCTTTACTCAGCCCAGAGGTTTTCATCTTTCTCCCTTTCAAAGAATAAAGACCACAACCCCTCCTGCCAGTACGAGGAAAGGCAGTAGTGTCCATTTCTTCAAACTTGGAGAGAAATCAGCAACATTTCCTGAGATTTTTTCCTTCCTTGCTTTCCTCTCAAATGAGAATATGGGCTAGTGCAGTGCAAAATCCTCTTCCCTTTGAGATAAAACCACAGCACTTAAGGATGAAGGTGGAGGGACGTGAATCTGTCCCCAGGCCAAAGATGTTGGCTCAGATTTCTCTTATGTGTTTAAAAAGGTCTTAAACTGGAATTACATGATGCTTATGCCTTCTGCCAGTCCTTACACCCAGTGCCTAATTGCTCCTGGTTGATGGGATTCACTGTCTCCTGGGCACTTTTTACACTGTGAGATGAACAGGCTTGTCATGATGACACATTTTTTTCTGCTGGACTGTTTCTCCACCTTCCCTGCTCAAAAGCAGGGTGGGAAGTCAGACGGTGACTCATCCTATGCACTCTTGCTTTTAAGAGTGCCTGAAGTTTTTCCGAAGAGGCAGTCTTTTTCTCTTTGAGAGTTAAGTTGTTTTTCATGATTTTCTGGGAGTTTCAAGTCCTTTTTATTTTAGTGCATGGGACTGCTCCTCAAAGGGCAGAAAGCCACCAAATCTTTCCAGATAGGTTGTGTTTTCCTTCATTTATGGTTAGGGCAGGGCTGAGCCCAAGCTAATGACCCAAAAGAGACACAAATTAATGCTACTTAGGCACAGAACCATATTCTTGCAACCTTGCAGCATCTGACCCATTAGCAATGGGTGTTTGAGCTGAAATTGGACCTGTTTAGAAGAAATGATGGAAGACATCATGCCTGCAGTTATGGAGTGAGGGGTCCAGATGCCTGGGATCTGTTTGTGTCTGTTATTTGCAGCTCAGTAATTTATTAGTAGGACTCTGGACACAGACCATACTGGGCAAACCCTTCTTAGATCTTGGGCTTTAGATAGCAGGGAAGGCAGACAGACTGTTTGCAAGGGAATCAAAAGCACTTTGAGTCTTAACTGCTGCCTGAGTCATCTCACAAAAGGCATACAGTACAGCAAACTGTTGCCCTGCAGACAAATTTCATACAAAATGACTGTATAAAGCACCAATGTTTATACACGAGGCTGATGTGGGTTGAAGGGCTGTTTGAAATGACTGTGGATAGTTATGTAATTATTTGAGAACAGTAGAGCATAATAACTTAATATAAACATTGAAGAAGACAGTATGAGTTCACTGGATGCTTACGTGAATCTGTCATCTTTCTTACAAATGCCTTTCTTCAAATATAAACCACATACTTTGTGGCTAAGAAATCATAGGTGCCCAGTTATGTTTGATTGGGAAGCAGGGAGATGGATGGGAAGGGGAAAATAACTTATCTCCATCTGGAAGGGCTGCTGGGCATTTGGTGTTTGCCAGCTCTTTGGATAATGCCTTGATGTCCAGCTAATTGGGTACCAGGCTTGAATCTGACTCCTAGTTAACCCTAGCATGCAGGATGAGCTCCACAACAATGTGTGGAAATAATTGCTATGTGAGGCAGAAAGTGATCCCAGAGGTTGTGTGGAGGTAATGCCTGGGTGAACCATGTGGACTTCATAAGCATCATCAAGGATGTAAAACAGGCAGTGCCTCCTTATGGGTGACTGGCAGCAGGTCTGCTCTAGTAATTTATGTGACAAGTAAGCTGCTTTTTCCATTTAATGTGGTATTAACCAGAATGGCAGAAATTATGATGTGAAATCTTTTGAAAAGATAATAACTAAGAATGATAATCTTGTGGTTAGTGCATCTGAGTGCCTTCCCAGAGAGGCTTCCTGTGAAACATGACTCCATGTATCAGGTGCTGTGATAGCACAAAGCTTCTCCCTGAAGAACTTTCAATCTGAATAGAAAACAGTCAGAAAAATACCATATTTTTAGTATATATCCTTATATACTCCAAATGGAGAAATAGACCAGTGAGAGAGTGGATATTTTATCAGAAATATGTCATGTTGAAAAGGAAGCCTCTCTGCGTTCGAAAGATCACATTCTCAAATTTTCTTTCTCCCCCTCTCTAGCTGAAATCATGTTTCTTATGCAAAATGTGAGTAATTCATCAGAAAAAAAAAAAAAAAAAAAAGAAGTGTTGTTTATTTTTTCCCCTCAAAGGCAGGCCCCTTATTTTTGACTGCATGATATACTACGTGTGAATGGGAGCCTGGCATCCAACAAATCAAAAGGATATGGTTTAAATAATGATCACAGTAGTATAGCTTCTCCTTTCTTCAAAATCAAGTACACTATAATCCAATGCTGGTGTAATTCCTCACAGGTGTGAAAGTATGTGACAGCTGACATACACCACTGAGTACAAATAAGGCATAGTCAGGGTCTCTTCCTGACTATGAATTGACTTAGAACTGGTATTTTCTGGGCCAGAGCTTGCATTTTTCAGTAAGTTTATCTCTCTTAAACAACAAATGAAACAGAGATTCTGGAAGAATGTAAGAACACAAGGAAGGAAAATGAGGCAGTTTCAAGCCTGATAAGGCTTTTTTGTTTTGTTCTTACTTTTTATTTAGTTATTGCACAGTGTATCTCCCCCTGCTAAGCAAAGAAAGATGAAGAGAGTGGTATCTACATCAGCAAGCTGGTGGTATATGTAAAAGTGAAAAGTGAGGCTGAGAATCAGGATTAAAATCCACTTTGGCAATGGCTGGTTTGTTGTCACTGAAATTCAGTGTCACTGTGACCTTACACCATTAGGAAGAGCTGTTATATTCCTGAGAAAAGTCACAGCAGCTATCCCACCTAGGAGAAACTGTCCAGAGTAGAATCACAGAATCACAGAATTGACATTAAAGATCATCTCCTTCCAACCCCCATGCCATGGGCAGGGACACCTTCCACTAAATCAGGTGGCTCAGAGCCCCATCCAGCCTGGTCTTGAGCACTTTCAAGGATGGGGCATCCACAGCTTCTCTGGTCTAGGAACCAGCTTGTCTTGTAGCCATATCTGAAGGTTTCCAGGTTTTTCTATACATCACTGAGCTGCTGTTTCCAGAGCTCTAAGCTGCCACCTGACACCCAGCAGCAATGCCAAGGCTGCCTTTGCAGTCTGCATCACAGAGGGAAGCTCAGAGTCTTCTCAGGCAAAAATGGTCTTGACATGACTTCAGAGTACAAAAAAAGTTCAAAAGTTTTTGTTTTCACTCCAAGGCACATTTTGAAACTTTGAAAGTCATCGTAAAATGGATTCACTATCTTCCTGCCAGCTACAGTCAGCTGGTTGGGCTGCAGAAAAAAACAGCCAAGTTGCTGTAAAACACACAAAACAGAAAACAGCACAATTTTGTTTACAGTGACCCAGACTTCTAAAACTCTTCTTGAAATGAAAACTCACTAAGGACTGTTCTCAATTAATGGGACATTTGTGAGCACAACCACACGTAGACAAGTTGGGGTTGGTCCTAGTCTACACTGTATGGGGCAGCTGCTTTGAATTCTGGTACATTAAAGTGGCTGAAGGCAGAACTGGACCTGCTGAGAATGACAGTGCAAAGATCCTGCCATGCATTTGGCACAAAGCCACACAGACTGCTGCAAATCATTTGGGAGGCTCAAGGGGTGAGGTTTGGCCCTGGAGGAGCCTTGTCCTCCTCCTGCCAGGGCATGGGAATTCATTCTGCCTTTTGCAGACTAGCCCATTGCAATGGGACAAGCACCTTTGTCCTATTCATGCATTTCCAAGAGGATGTCCTCATGATGAGATCTGGAACTAGTCTCTCCTCAAGGTTTGGCTTGGGTTTTCATTTAATATTTCAGTATATTAATTATCTACTCACACAGAAAGTTCAGAGCTGCCCTTTGCCAGCCTTATCCTGTCTGTGATGTTGGTGCTTCACAGTCCCCTCTCTTCAAACTGGGAACTGAACATGAAATTTAGGGAAGAAATTACTCCCATCACACTTACAGTAGTTGTAATATGCTGGGATCTCAGTAGATTTCTCAAGGCTTAAACCAGTATTATTGAGAGCTATGTAAATCCCTGAGAACAGAGCTGATGATTCTGCTGGAATGAGGAGCCTTATCCTTATTTTAACACAGGTTTCTAAAACAAAGACAGCCATATGCTTAGAGCTGAATGAGGCTGTTGTTACCCAGAAAGAAACCTTCTTTCCAAGGCTTACACCATGTTTTCTTAAATTTTCGAAGGACAAAACCCAGCTATTTTAATGAACCTAACTCAATAATTCCTAATCCTTAAATTAAACACTAACAGTGAAGCTCAAAAAACTGGCCTCCCAAGTTTCAAAACACAAATCATGACCAGAACCCATTGGTAAACATTCCTGAAAATAAGTTTTGTTTTGTTTTCCCCCTCATGCTCTGCTGAACCTTGGAAAAACTAACTCACTCCTAATATTAATCCTAGTATAAACAGATTAGGAGCTCCCCTTCCCCCTGCTCTGGAAAAAATAATGCCTGTGAAAAGACATTTTTCTGCATCAATGAAACCTGGACATTTGTCTATTTTATGGACACCTTAAAAACAAATTCTCTCTTATTTTCTTATTTTGAAGCCTGAGACAAAAGTTTAATGTGTTATAAGAAAGGTGATACATTTTTGCATCCATTTGATTAACAGAATTTTTGGCTTTATCAGAAATAGCAGATCCAGGCCTTTTCCTCCTTAAATGAGGGTGTGCCAACATCCAGTTGGAGATATCTCCCTGTTCCTTTCTCAGCAGCAGTGTGTGACACAACCCATTAGAGGCTGAACGAATGCTGGGGAGGAATGTTTTCATCCAGACATCTGAGCTATGGCTTGATTCCTCACAATTCATTAACTCTGAGGCGTTATTTCAGCAGCTCCATGGGCTCTATATCTGACATTTTTTCTCTGCTCTCCTGCCCTTGAGGCAACACTAATGGCAATGGAAAGAAGCAGTTCCCACCCTTGCAGATCTTGTCCCAAAATCCCAGTGATGTGCAAGGGGTTCCTTTCCCACCCGAGCACAGAGTGATTCCCATGGCTTGGGCTTGGTATATTTACCCAAAGTGTAAGGTGAGGTACTATCCAGGGAAATTAGAAAATGGCTTTATCACATTGAAAACACTGGCAGGGAAAGTTTCCCTGGAGAAGCCGAAGTTGCTGGCGGATGCACGGCTCTGCCTGTGCCCATCACACACCCCCAGTAAGATAATGCACCTCCCTGCATCACACATGGCTTACAAATCTCAGATAACAGCATGTGCTCCAGATTTACAGCCAAAAATGGACATCTTGGGGTATGGAGAACTGCAGTTTATGAACATTTGGTTTTATGTTGGGTCAGACAGAGTTAAAGACAATCTTGGATCATAGATTGGGCCATCTGTTATCAAGGGAATGGCTGATCAGAAAGTGTTTGTACTTTAACACTTCAGGCTCAACTCCTGCAAATGCCAAAGCATGGAATTGACTTTATTTCTGCATGTGAAGATGTTGTTCACAGATACAAACTCTGTAAGCTGGGTGTGTTTGAATTAGGAAGGTGGCTGGGCAAGGCAAGGTGCTGAGGCAGAAGAAAGAAGGAAACAAACAAGGAAAAAGCAAAAAGTGAAAAGGATAAAAATGAAAGAAAGACAGATAGATAGAAAGATGGAAAGACATCAGTTATAAGGGAAAAATCTGCCAAGATATTAGAAGTTTTGACAGATTCTGGGAGGTGCCAGACCATTCCCCAGGCCTTTATTTGTGGGTCTCACCTCCTTCTCCTGTGTCCATGTTCTGGGTACAGTGACACCATTTGCAGAAGAACAACTCAGTGTGCTGCACTCTGACAGGGATTAATTATTTCCTCAGTGCATGAAAGGTAGTTTCTTCAGAGGTATGGCATCAAGTACAAAATCCTTAGCTCACATAGCCTCTGAGGGAGAGCTAGTAACCCTCTGCTCTGCTGCAATGCTTGAAGGTCAAGCAGCTTAAAATGCTTTTGGAAAGAGGCTGAGGTTTGTTGTGCCAGTAAGGTTATGGGGAGGCAGAGGGGAGCAGAGAATAAACAGCTGATTTCAAGAAGTATCCCAGCACAGGTGCCATTACTATTCCAGTGGGTAAATTTTCCAAGCAGCCTTTCTGCTGGAGAACCAAATACCAGGAACAGCCTTCAAAAACCTTCCCCTCCCTGCACAGCCCGACTCCACCTCCCCCCATGTGATTTTTTCCTTTTTCCTGCACAGGCCAGTATTGTGCTCATCAAGAATATGTGCTCAGGTTTCTTAGTGTGTTTCAGCATCCTCATCAGCAGAGATGGCTCTTAATCACACTTATTCTCTAATGCTGACTAGAACTGCCCCACAATTTTACACAGTTGTACCCTTGCCTTTACCCTTGCTAAATATTATGGACTGTTGAACTGCCTTCTCCATGTAATGCTGCAGATTTTTAAGTGTTGCACAACAGAAATGACTGATGAAATTACCAATCAGCCTCAATAAATCATACTGTGACAAACAGCATTACTAATGGCATGCTAAGCCCTCTGTGTTGCCTTTACAAAATCTCATAAAGGAGCTCCTAATTCTTCTCCAGTGTACCACTAGATGCACACAAGTCACTTTGATGTGATCCATGACATGATCCAAAGCTGGGAGAAGCTGTTCATTGCTTGCTCTTTACTTAAAAGGAGTTAGAATCATGCTTGAATCTCTTGGGATGTATAAAGTAGTGGTCACATGTCTGGCAGCAAGGCAGAAAGTGCAGTAAGTGGCAGAAGCAATTTTTAAGCAGAAAATGATATAACAATCTCAATAGATTCCCTTTTCTATGCATCATAGAGGGGTGGTGGGTGGGAGCAAAACAGAGCTGAGCTTACTGGCAGAAAGAGAACGGCAAAGTATGGATGTTTGACAGATTAAAGAGATATTTATTACTTTAATATCTTAAAAATGCCTTTTAGCCTCCCCTTTTCAGGTATCACAAAAATATAAATTAGCTTGGATTTACATTGCTGATGAACCATGGAAAGTGTGAGTATTCCAAAGTGATTTAATTGTTTAGACCTTGCCTCTCTGCACAGCTCTTATCAGACACTGGTGATTAGAGGTTTGTAGGGGTTTTATCAGCAAGGTAGGCAGCTCATGGGGGCTGCTTACCTCAGTCTGGAGACTCATTTCTCTACATTGGCTACAGTCCTGCTCAGCCTCCTAATTCAGCATCATAAATAATCTCCTGAAGAGGCTTGCTTTTCACCATTGGCATAAAATCCTAATTTTTGCATCCAAATTGGGCACCTCTGACCAGTGATGCATACACCTCCTTACATGATCCCAGATCTGGAGCAGCTCCATAACTAGAAGATATTTATGCACACGAATCTGGGTGGCTGCCTTTGATTTTTATGTTCCATCAGAACATTCAAGGAATATGTGATGTCCCCATTAAATGCTCATGCTACTGATTTGCTGGGGGTCAGGACTGGAGTCCTGTCACAGCAAATCACCCTCCCCTCCTTGTCTGCAGACTCAGCTGCATGCTCAGCTTTGGGCTGATACCAGTAAAATATACCAGGCATTTCTAAAACAGATTAAATTAGACTAAACTTAGACCACATGATGTCTAGTGAATCTTAGTTTGGTGGGGTGTGCAATGAGACTGCTACAGCCAAAGATTAATAACAAAGTCTGTGTCAGCTGCATGGATGCCTGTAATGAACCTCATGGAAATCCAGGAACTCTCACTGCCCTGCAGACCCCTGTGCATCCCCATGCTTTGCCTGCAAAGACACATTTTAATTGAGGTCACCCTCAGCACAGCCACAGATCACTGAATATATAACAACTGTTTTAAGTGTGTGTGTGTGTGTGTGTGTGTGTGTACATGAAAGGAAGCTCAAACTTTTGGACAATTAGAGCCTAAAATGCTCTGACTGTGGTGTTCTCAGCCACCCAGCCCACAAAGGCTCCTCTGTGTCCACCACAGACTCTGATGAGTCTCTCAGGTACTTTTTATCCTGTCAAATGGTACCAAAGGCCACTGGGGTGTCTGCTCTGGGAGCCCCATCTCACTGGGATTTGAGGATGAGGAAGGAGATGTCTGCCTTGGGAGGCAACCCCAACGTGAGATCAA
>VZTT01046075.1:8554-51190 GCA_013400855.1 Buphagus erythrorhynchus | reverse complement strand
AGATCAAGTGGCTGTGATTGTCCCCAGACTTTGTACTAAGTTTAGATCAAAGACAGATGGTGACAGTGTCTCACTTTGCTTGCTAGGCTTGTGGTTAAAGGCTTCCCAGGAGGATGGAGACATGGGTCTGCCAAGCTGAGCCCTAGCCATGAGGCTCCAGAGCACTTGGGGTAGGGGACAAGATTTGCTGAGGTGCAGCCAGTGACTCCAGAGGGAAAGGTGGCCCAAAGGAACAGGCATGACCCCCAAGCAAGGTGAGACAAGGCAGGTGGGAGCAGGGAGCTGGGGTCTAATTGCTCTGCTTATGGCACCACTAATCATTTAGGATTCATGCTGAGGAAGACACTTAGCCTGTCAGCACCTCTCTGCCATCTCTGTTGGAGGCTCTTTTGCCTCCTCTCCATTATATTTATACAGGAAGAAGGTATGGCTAATATAACCCTCAGGGTGCTAAAACCTAGAATGTCCTGTTAAACCCCATATCAGTCCTTTAAAAACTGTTTTACAGAATCAGCTTTAGAAAAGATATTTTAGATTTATATTTACAAGCTGAGGCTTTTTAAAGGCATAAATTGTCCCATAGCTTTCCTGGAAGAGCAAGACAGACATTAAAATATTCCATGAAGATAAGCAGCTTTGCTGGCTTTACATCCTGGTTTAGTGTTTTTATGGTTTCCACACATCTTTTATCTCCTCTGCAGAGGTGTGAGTCATGTTTTTTTATTGAAGGAGTGCGTATAATTATAGTGGTGTAGTTCTACACTAAAAACACTTTATAGAGCATGGGGATGTGTAAGAAGATTTTATCCAAGCAGCTTTTATTTCCTCTGCTGAATAAACTGCATCATAGCCTCTAAGGATATGATCTGGAGGTCTAGACAATAACAGAGCTGTTTCTTTATCCTTTAATTCACCCTATTTTAACCAGACAGGAATTTTGCTCACGTCCAACTTCACGGTCTCAGCATAGCAGAGCACTCAGAGGCATCACCTGAGTCATCAGCAGGACAAGTTTGATCCTCTGCTGATTTCAATGCAGTGACCCAGGGAAGGATATTCTGTTGGTTTTATGGCATGTGAAGCAGTGCCAGCTTTGCAGCCTGTCCTCTGCCACCATGGCAGCTGCAGCCAAGGACTGCCCTTGATTTGTAGGATCACAGAATGTCCTGAGTTGGAAGAGACCCACAAGGATCATTGAGTCTAACTCCTGACCCTGCCCAGGTCAAACCAATCACACCATGTGCCTGAGAGCATTGTCCAAATGTTTCTTGAACTCTGGCAGGCTTGGTGCCACTTCCCAGGAAACCTGATTGTCCACGTACTCAAACCCCTGCAAATAAACAGCCTTTGCTGTCTACACTATCAGATAGCTAAACCCAAGGTTTGGTTATCCTGCAAGACACAGTGGGGGTCAGCTTGAATTTCACTTCAGCTGTGTCCCTGAACTGTGCAGGGCTTTTATTCAGGGGCATGGCAAAACACAGCCAGTCCACCTTGGGTTTCTTCCCCAGGAAAGCACTGCAGAGTTGGGGGTATGAGTGGTGCCAGGGAAAATCCCCTGGATTGAGCAAAATGCTGCTGATACTGGTGGTGACCCACAAAGGTCAGATTCCTCTGCCCCCATCTCCCACCCAGGTCATCCCAAGTACCAGAGTCTGGTCATGAAGGATTTAAGATTTCCTTCTCAGCTTTGCTAATGTGCTGATGAGCCCCACAGCTTCAGTCCAGGCAGGGCTGCAAGTATCTGTGCAAAGAGATAAACTGGCTTGCCAGGACTCTCAGCACTGTGAGGCAGACAGGATGACTCCAGAGTATCTGACAGAGCAGTCAATGTTGCACTGGAGCCATCAGCAGGCTGATGTCTCTGATAAATGGGCTGCTGTGACTCTGCAGCTCACCCATCCGTGGTGCAAAACCACTGCCTGCTCTGCACCAGCTGTATCCTCTCCCAGAAAATAGCTGCTGGACACTAAAGACTGAAGCAGTTTCTGTTGATTGTTAAATACATTTAAATGCAAGATAAAAAGTGACAGATCAGTGGGATGAAATTTGGGCTGGTGTTGCTCACAGGACCAAAGGCTGACAGACAGCATTATGTCTGGAGAACCCACTCTTCTTGCTGCTTGCTTTTAACTGGCTATCTGGCTACTTTTTACAAGGGACATGTGAAGGGAGACAAGAAGCATTTGGGTCAAGAAGGGCCCGGTGTGAGCAAAGTTCCCGTGGGAGTTGGAAGTTCAAACAAAAACAGAGACAAAGCATCCCCTTCTCAGTTGACTGTGACACTGACTGACACTGCTGACTCCAGGATCATTAGTCCTTATCCACATTAATACAAACGGTTCAGGACATGGGATTTCAGACCACCAAGTAGTGATATGCTATTGTCTGTAGTAATGTGATATTTGTTTGAATATGAAAACCGTTCTTATAACATATAAGAGGTCTTGTTGCCAAGATCATCTACTGTGAATGAGGAAAATTGTATAAATGAAATAGTAACCTTTTTGCTCTCACTGCTTTCTTTGCTAAAATAGATAAACAGTAGAATATTTCACTCTCACAAACCTGTTTCTGAGCAAGACAGTTAACTCACAATGCCAGAAACATAAGGCTGGACCCAAATCAGGGTTCAAGAAGTGAGAGGAGACACCATCTACAGCCCCAAATAGCTCTCACCTGGACAAAGTGCCAAGAGATGTGCACAGACTCTCAGGCACATGGTGGATTCTTGGGGTGGCCTTAGGCAGGGCAGGATTTGGATTTGATGATCCTTGTGAGTCCCTTCCAACTGAGGATATTATATGAATCTATGATCCAAAATCCACTGCTGATGTCACAGTGACTGCTATTTCCCACTGACCCCAGATGCAAAGCTTCTGCCTGGACCTGAGTTTGGTTGTTTTCTCCAAACTTTATTTTTTATCTTAAATCAGTTTTAAAAGGCATGCACACATTTACAAGAAAAGTTTGCCCTCAGGCTTACTCATCTTCCCTGAGGGTCTTCCATATTCCAGTGATGTTCCCCAAGGGAGCTGAGGGAGCATTTACATTTGTTTGGAAGAGAAATTAAGATTACAGATTTTTAAAGTGGTGTTTTCCCACCGTCACTCTAAGGGGAAGCAAACACATGCATCAAACACATTGATACTGGGATTTTCATTCCTCTAACTGCTCTTAAGCAGATGTGCTTATAATTAGTGGACACTGAAATGCCAAGATTGGTTTCATACTGTGCAATCCTGACAGTCACTCAGTGGGAGGCCTGCAGGTGTGCAAGGAGTTCTGACTTGGTTGTAGAAAAATATTAAAAAGTGAATTTTTCCTAAGTCAAAAAAATCCCTTACAGTTGTTGAGGCTCAAGTAGGTAACAGGTACCTTTTTCATGTCCATGAATATCATGCAAAATGTGTGGGCTTTTGCACAATTTTTATAGCTGCTGCAGATGGAGCTGGACAGAAGCTCACTTCAGATCAAACTCTCCACCTCAAGCTCAAGCACCTGCAAATCCACAAGAACCCCTGAGATTTCACGCTGTGGAGAAGTCCCCCAGAGCCATGGATCAGCTCTGGAGGAGCTCAGGATGATCATCACTGGTGACACGACCATTCAGCATGGGCAGTTATAAAATTCAGGAGAATGTTGATTGTATTTTCTATTCCTGGAAGTGTCAGGTCTTGGAGGAGGTTTTGGAAAAAAACCAAAACCAAATGGAACTGACAGTTGCTGTGTTGCCTATTCCTACTGAGTGAAGATATCCAGGTGCACTGGTCCCAGAGAGCACCTGGGCACAGGACTAACAGTTTATTCCTCTGGGTCTCAATACAGAGTCAGGTGCCCAAATAAGCATTGGGAGCCCAAGAACTCTGTTGGTTTGGATCTCAGCACTCAGAAGAGACCTGTTTTCTTGCACATCAATTTCCAGCTTTTTTTTGGTAGGGCAATAACCAGGTTTATGCACTGCCCTGTACATGTCTCTCTAGGAAAATTAACCATTGTATTTCCAATAGCTCGATAATATCCTCCTTTATGGAAAGTTTGTGAAAAAGGGAGAGATGCTTGATTTATATCCATTCTCTCATGCCATTTTAAAACTTAATTCCACATGAGACCAATCTAGGTAAAAAAATGTAAATGACCAGAATTGCAGGCCTCTTCTCTTCTCTTCTAAACTCTGGTTTGAGCTTCAATGTTTTTTTCTTGTGACACACTGATGGAACTCAATTGCTTAAATGTAGTAACCCAGAGCCTTTGGGGTACCTCCTGTGGCTCACCTGGCTCCCATCAGACCCTTTGTAGATCCTGTGTGACAGAGCCCCAGCCCATGTGGGTGTCTTACAGCTCTCAGGCTCTCTCAAAATGCACTGGATTACTGTGTTTGGGAAATCAAACCATGGACACGGTTCTCAGGGTTGCCCTGTCATCACTGAAGGGACAACAAACAGTGTTTGAACATATCTGTTCCCAGCCAGTGCTAGCTGGATTTATTTTTTTAGATTTATGGTGCTTTGATCAAGCAGAAGGACACACTTTGGTGAGTAATGGCTTTTTTCAATGGAAAATGTTAAACATGCTTTTTGGCACTTAAAGGTCCTGCTTGTACACCCCAAAGCTTATCTATTTTTTCCAGTTATACCAATTATTCTAGCAGGAGATACTCTAAAAAGCTTTGTTTTGCTTCTTGTGCTGAGTTGAAATTGATACTTTGCACACATGAAGCAGCTCAGGAAGATGAGATAGGATTTAAACATTCTCTCTAAAGCTTTCAGCTCTTGATTTGCAATAAAACATCTGAAAGAGAAGTAGGGATTAATAAAGAACATTAAATAAATAATTCCTGATAATACATATTTCTTAAATAATTTTAATATTATACAAAGCTAGCTCCAACCAAACTGTGCTCTAGTTTGCTGACTGAGAATCTGGCAAAGCTGATTTATCCAACAAACATATATGCTTTCTAATTTTTTTCCTGCTGCAGAATCAGACTGTGTTTTCCTCAGGGGCATACTTTTGTTAAATGTCAGAGGATTTCTTTTTCCAGAGTTGTTATTTTGGAGTTATTTTTGAGAAATTAACACTTGATGTTCTCAGGCTCTGATCCTCAGCACCCAGTGCACACTGGTTAGCTTTGCATTTGCCCAAACAAATGATGGCATCCTCCTCTGTTTTCTGTGTCCAGTTGTGACTGAACCTAGATTGTACATTTGAATGTGGAAAATGACACGTCAGGTCCACCAGTTTGCATGTGTGTCTGTTCAGGGAAGTGAACATAACAGTAGTATGAGTACTTTGGAGTAAATATATGTGGAACTTTGTGCAAGAGAAACTTGGCAAATTTCCTCTCATCAGCTGATCTTCTGCTAGCCTTTCTGAGGAACACTGGGGGCCAAGTCCCATTTTCTGGACAAAAGGATAGGGAAAGAGTTCTAAATATGCTGGCTGTGAAACCTGAAATTATGTAAAATTTGCATAGTCTTGATTTTTGTTTGAAACTTAGCTCATTTTCCCTCAAGGATTTGCTCCAGTTCCCACCCTTTCCTCAAGCAAACACAGTTGGGCCGATCCACGCTGAACTTGGACAATTTATGGCTCTGCATCAGTTCTGTGCAAAACTCTCTGACTTCAGATGGTTTTGACATGAAACCAGATGAAGAATTTGCTCCATCCCAAAATTTAGCATGCAATTCAGAGCAGGAACCCATGTGGATTGAAACTACAGCAAATGGTTTTGCAATCCCCTTCAAAGAGAAACAACCAAAGCAGAGCAGCGGTTCTGTTAATGGTTCAAGGAAGCTCTGTTGATTAATGACTTCAAACTATTTGCAAACAAAAATAACTGGAAATCAGTTCAAAGAGATGTCACATTCCTGTCACTTAGTGAATTTTAACTAAAATATGAACACGTTGACAATTGCATAACTTGGATATGAATGTCTTTCGCTGTATTTTGTGTATTTCCATGCTGTCACAAACAGGAATTTTGCCACGCAGAGAAGTGTCCTAATGAACATAGCAGTGGCACTAGGGGAAGTTGGAGTACTTGAAAATACATAGGACTAGATTGGTACTAGTATTTTTATCTGATTTTTAGCTTTTCCTTCCCAGAATTTATTTGGAAATTACCTTACCGCTTCTGGCATTAGGGTTTTTAGATGTGGTTTGTGGAATAACCAATAAAGAAAGGCAATTAACCAATTACAGGGTTGAACACATGGCAAATCAAGTAAGAAACCTCAACCCCCATGATAATACTAAGAAGAAATATATGAGCAATATGCTCACTTCTGGGAATCTCTGGTTCTGAAAGCAGTAGATCTAGAACTGCTCTGTGATATTTCCATTTCTAGCCACTTTTCTTCTTTTTGGCTGAAAGCTGATATTTTTGAATGCCCATCAAAGCTAAAGGATGGGTATCACCCAAGGTGTAGCCTGGTCAGTTTTGTGGCTAATGGAAGCCCTTTTGGCACTTTAGCCTTCAAAGCCACTCCTTGCTTTGTGCAATTCAAAGTGGACCTTTGGGACAGGCAGGTTTAGGTGGAACCATAGAAGAAAAGCAGACTGGAAACTGAAAAAAATCACAGAGGGATTTTGGTAAGAGTAGAGAAGAGGGGAGAGTATGATTGTGGAGCAGTCAGAAATTAAGTGGGCTTCAGTTCTTAAACAAGATCTATGTTTCTTCNTTTTTTTTTTTTTTTGTAATCTGTTGATCTTGGTGGAGAAATCTTGTCTTTAAGTAGTTTACATGAAAGCAGAGTTATTCATTATAGACAGCTCTTGATACCTCCTGTGAAGGTTTCATGAGCCATTATGGATTGTCAGTAAGGAGGGAGCAGAACACTAAGAGCTTTCATGTGCTGGTGCTCAAGTTACAGACCACTGCCCTCAGAAGTAACCAGCAGAAGGGGAAAATTGTGTTTTTTCTGCAGTCCTTTCCTTTCCCTGAGCCACACAGGAGCAGGGTGCTAACTGAGAACCCAGCCTGTGCATGGCTCTGGTTTGTTTGACAGCATTGACCAAAATTAAGTTTTTAAGGTTTAAGGAAATACACAAACAAAACGAAATGACAGCAACAAAAAGTACCTAACTAAGTGAAATGAGTCACAGCATAACAAAACAAAAGCCTCTGCTATTATATTTACTCCACAGTTTCTGTCTGCATGGTATTTTAATTGCTGAAACTTTAAAATGTACATATTTACATACACATAGAGCGTCCAGTGTTATGCTACCTCAGCAATACAGCTCCAAATTCCCCATGGCTTGATTTTGCTCTATTTAAAGCATGCATTTCTAGAATATTTTAAATTATTTTAGTTAGCTGATCAGGATGAGATTAAGAGGTATCTTGGTCACGGGCCATGGCTGCCTGTAAAGGCAAGGGGTGGTGAAGGTTCTGTTTAATTACAAAGACACATGCAGGACAGGGTCTAGTGGTTGCAAGCTGAAGTCAGGAAAAAGCTGAATAGAAAATAAAAAGTAAATTTATTATCCTGAGCATAATTAGAGATTGGAACAGTCCCTGAGGATGGAGGTAACCTCTCTCCTCTCAAGACTGGATCTTCTGCCAGAAGTGCTGTGCCCCAGCTCTCAGCTTCTGGCTCTAAGCAAGGAACCACACTAAGAAAAATATCTGGACTGTTAGAAGACACACTAAGACAAATATCTGAACTGCCTCTTTTCTGTTTTAATTTCAGTTCAACGTGCAAGTCCTCTGCAAGAATATTACTACAAGATGAGGAAATGCCAGAGGCAATATAAGGGAATCATATTCTCAACTGGCTGCAACTTTCTTCCTGGAGGAACTTGTTCAGGAGCAGCCACAGGATATATGTGACTGTACTGGTGGCAACAGAGAGGGGTCCTGCTGCAGGAGAAAGTACCAGCAGAAGTGGTACTGAAATGACCTGAACTTCAGAAAGCAGAGAAACTTCTGTGTTGGATCCCAGAAATTTGGAGTTTTTGAGCTTTCTGTGCTTTCAGGCACAGACCCCCTGAAAAACACTGCTTTTGACCTAAGGCCTTAGAGACAGCTTCTAAATATGAGTGGTAAAGTAGAAATCACGAGTGTGTAGTGAATTAAAAATGTGCGCTTTCACAGAGTGATGGGTTTTAAATTTGGGGTTTTTATAGTATTGTAATAAGTATGGGACAAAATAGAGATTTTTGGGCATTGTCTCTTTCTTTGTTCATTTTTCTTCTTCCTTCCTCTTCATAGATTTCAGGTAGTAGTTTCTAGTTGGTCAGTTAGTGTCACTCTAAGGGTCATGAGAACATAGTTATTAGGTCAAAAGTATAAATAACATAAGTGTTAATTCTCTATTAGACTCTTTAGCCTTAAAAGACCTTGTAGCAGTTGCCTTTGTAGCCATTTTTCCTTACTTCTAGCAAGAAATTAGAAGTGCTGTGATACTTTCTGTGCTTTCTAATAAGATATAACAAACATCCAAGCCCAAACACAAAAAAAAAAAAACCTGTTTCAACCATGTTTCTGTTAATCCTAACTCTGAAAAAACACCAAACAAAACTAATAAACAAACAACTAATAGATGGTGCAAAGCCCCTGCACCACTGCCCACACTTTTGGAAATGTCTAAAGAGCACCTGAGAATCAGGGCTCCTGCCTCACATAGGGTGTAGAACCAAGATGGGATGACTTCTCCTAATGTGGCAGTAATTTCATCATTTTTGTGGTTTCTGAAGTCAGCAGGCTCCGTGCAGGGTTTATCACCTCGTAACTCACAGGCGCCTGCCGGGTGTGCGTGTGCCTGCGCGCTCGTGTCACACCGTGCCCTTCCCTGTGCTGCTGGGGACAGCACCAGCCCAGCACTCCCCAAGGACTCCCTGGGGCTGTGCCATGGCCCCCAGGAGCCACGGCTCACTCAGGGAGTGTGGGAGTCCAGGACATCCCTCTGGCTGCCCTGGATCGCTCCAGACAATGGCAGGGAGCCAAGAGCACCTGTGCCTTTGATCCCAGCCCATGGGAAAGGCTGCCAACTCTGAGAGAAGAATTACAGACCACAAGGGTTTAAGAAGAATAGTAATGGATTTGTTATAGGGTGAGAAAAGTAGAGTTTAGGGGATTTTAGAATTAGGGTTTAAGGGACAAGATGGAGGGATTTGGGCATGTCTTCTTCTTCTTGTTCTTCTTGTTCTTCTTGTTCTTCTTGTTCTTCTTGTTCTTCTTGTTCTTGTTCTTGTTCTTCTTGTTCTTGTTCTTCTTGTTCTTGTTCTTGTTCTTCTTCTTCTTCTTCTTCTTCTTCTTCTTCTTCTTCTTCTTCTTCTTCTTCTTCTTCTTCATATCCACCATGTTTCACTGTAATGCTGGCACTTTTCTATTGGGTTAGAGTAGGGACTCGCTGTCCAACACAAATGATAACTATTGGTATGGGATTGTAAACATAGCACACGTAATTTGTAGTATATAAGGTCAGTACCAGCCCACAGGGGCAGGCAGAACCTCGTGTCCCTGCTAAGAGGAGCTAGCAGGACACAAAGAGAATGTTATAGATAAGAAGAAAATAAACAACCTTGAAAAGCACAAACTGCATCTCCTGACTCCTTCATCAAAGCTCAAGCTGGAAAGAAAAACCTTCTCCAGGTTTCGGGGTCACCTTAACCCTGAAATCAGACAAGGGAGCAGGCTGAGGAGGAAGGGCTGATGTGCAGCAGACCATGTGGGACAGGCCACCTCAGCACTGGGTTGTTGTGAACTCGCTGCACATCTCAGCAGCATCCACTGTCCCCAGCCCAGCTGAAGCTACAGGACACGTATCAACACTCAAAACCACTTTCAGCTATGTTGCTTGGGCTTCTCTCCATATCATTCTCACCAGTGATGGTGAATCTGCAATCTGCAGACCTTTGGGGCCATGGATGAGTATCCACTGAAGGGTGAGGTGTCTATGTGAATTTAAATGGTGCCAGGAACTTCTAGAAATAAAAAATTACTTCATGAGGTTTCTGACAGGTCTTGTTCTACAAATGAAAGGTAAAATGAGAGCCCAAACACTGAGTATGTTGAAAATTCAGGGCCAGATCCAGAGACTTGTTCACCACTTGGTTTAGTGGCCAAAAGAAATCTCATGCTTTTGTAGATCCTGGGATTTTTCCCATAATGCCTTAATTTGTGGGCCTGAAATAGAGTAGGCCAAGACCTGCTCTAACACACCCTGAATGCAAAAGGCCTTCAAAAGTTATCAAAGCACAATGTTTTCTAAGACAGAAGGGCACCCTGGCCTTGCCCTGTAAGATGGGAAAAGGCTCAGACTCCTGAGCATTGAGACTTCTTCAGTGCAAGATGGATTCTCCAGGAAATCTAAGACTATAAGAACTGGGATAATATGAATTAAAATAAATATATAATTATATAGAAATATATAAATATAAATATAAAATAAATATCAATATAATTGCCTCATTTACATGAGTATCAGGTTTTTCCTTGGGCCAGAATTCATTTTTTAATCTTTAAGGACAGAAGAATCAGCCTTTTTTTCCTACTCTTTTTATCATTCAAGTTGGCCAACTTTCAGTGAAAGTGTGTTAACTCATTTTGATAAGGAGAATTCCCACACCCCTATCTCACAAACAGAATAGCAATTCCCATTGTGGAAGTACTGTGGGATCATGATCCTGACTGCTATTTTTTAGCAGCTTTTGGAGTTGTCTGCACAACTGAGAGAGCTCATTTTTGCACCAAGGGTTACCACAGTATTTCTGAGAAGGGAGTACAGCTCTGTATTAGAACAGGAATAGGAATGTCAGAGCCAGACTAAATGTATCCCTCTCTGCCATTCTTATGAATGAATCATTAACTAATACAGAGAGGGATTCCTTTGTCCATGCCTGGTGTTCATCAAGGTCTGCAGAAAAAGGAAGCAAAGCTGAAGACTGACTGGCTGGTGACATTTTATGAAGCAACTCAAAATGAAAGGGCAGGTGTGTTGGGTGAGCTGTATCATTTGAGTATTTAGCTGTTTTTTGGCTGACAAACTCACATAATGTTTAGTGTAACCCTCCATGACCTGCATCTGTTTTACCAAAGAAACCAACAGCTTCTTTTCTTTCACTGGAAATGACTACTGATAAAGTCTAGGGGTTCAGTGGCATTACTAAATACCACTTGACCATGTTCCCTCTTGCTGGGATGGATGAATTAATTTGATTAAATTTAAACACACTCAAAAGCTATGGGATGAGATGCTGGGAAGCATTTTATCTCAGAGGGATTAAAAATAAAGAGTAAAAAAAATTTCAAAAAAGGGCTGGAAGATGGAGAAGAGAGAAAAATGAGCATAATATTAATAATAAATAATAAATAAATATTCCAGTCATAAAATGCAGCATGTGTCAATGTGAGTATGAAACTACAACTACTACTACAATGTATGAAAGCTACAATTTCCTTTTTTAAAAAATCTCCCATTTAGCAAAGAAAAAGGTCATATAAACACTCTGCCAAGGCAGAGAAAAATCTTAAAACACAGAAGGAAAGCAATTTTAAAGCTTCATCTACAAAAATGAAGTAAAGCTAAAAAATACTCTTATTCCTTCAATTCAAATGAGGTTTGACCATTGCTGTACAGAAAGGTATCTTAAGGCATGTGTGTGTCTAATTTTATGCATGCCCTGAGGGTCCCTTTTTAAAGGCACAATGAGGGGAGAGGAACAAGTCTGAGCCAGACCTGCACATCCAGATCCCTCTTGGCAGCAAGGCTGCAGGTGTAAAGCAAGCACTGTTTAATGTGGTGTGAGTGTCCACACAGCTCAGGCCCATTTGTTTCTCATCACATCACAAGGCTGTGGAATAGTCCATGGATGGACAGGGATACAAATATCCAAACCCACACTCACTGAGGGAGCAGCAAGAAGCCTAATGTTTCTGCAAAAAGGAGTGTTTAAATGATATTGCAAGACATAGTCTTCTTTATTCCTTTGTTCTGAAAGTATTTGCCAGTGTTTGGGTTATTTGCATTTTTTCTTTTTCCTTCAAGAGGTGCTTTGCTTGCTGCACATGCCCTACGTGGCATACAGGCTCCCACAGCAGATTCTGATGAAACTGTTTCCCATTAGATCCAATTTTTTCATGTCACTTTTTTTCCATGGACTTCTCTGCTGGGAACAAAGGCCATTTTTGGTCCTGCAGATCAAAATCCTGGATTGGTAAAGCCTTTACAAATTCATCATGTGCACTGCTGCTGGTCCTGCCTGGTACAAAGTGACCCTCTGGCTGCCTCTGATGTGCCTGGGAAAGGAGAGCTGTGATGTGGCTGCTGCATTGGAGCATCCCAAGGGATGCAGCCCCTAATTCCTCTTTTCTCACTCTTTACTGTTGCTGTTAACTCATCAGATTAAAGCTGGGAAATGCCCAGTGACACAGCAGTGGGTCACAGCCCTGGCATGTGGGCACAAGCTGAGAGTGGCAGAGACCAGCTGGGTCTGCTGCAGCTCCCCAGAGCCTGTGTTACCCTTCAAAACAGGATCTACTATTCCAAGTCCCATGGAAGCTTCTGAAAATGTTCCTCCAGGGCAAAGTGGGAGAAATGAAGGAAAAGGGTTAGGAGTTGGACCAGTTCTGAAAAGAAAAAAAAGAAGAAAAAAATGTCATCAACATGCATGAGGAAGTAAAGCTTTTTAACCTTTAAATAAGATGGGGGTGGTGGAAATTCTTTGATGTTGCTCATACTGTGAGTAGAACTTTTTCTTGATTTCAGTTTCTCAGAAAATTAAAAAACTTGTGTTTGATATAGTTTGTCTTCTTTTTCTCCAGGGTTATCCTCTCTTTTACCTTTTCTCAGCTAAGAGAAAGAAAAAGGACAGAAGAAAACAAAGAAGTGTACATTTTCTTTGCAAGAAAGGAAGAAAAAAGGAAAAAAATGAAGAAAGAAAAATGAAAGTAAACATTTAAATTCTGAGAATATTACAGAGTAAAGTCTTGGCTTTCACATTATTTTCAGTCTTTTTATCCAAGAAATAGAAAAAAAAAGAGATACTTTTCCTGCGAAAAATTCTATCACAATTGTGAAGCTATTTTTCATCAAAAGCAGACATTGCTAATGACAAATGTTCCAGCAAGTTCTGCAGACAGGCATTCTGTGGTTGGCTTACACTTGCAGCACAGAGCTTATCTCAGTTTCAGATCATATGCAGATTGTCATCAGCCCAAAAATCAGGTTTTGCCCACAAAAAGTGATTTCTTAATCCATGGGAAGATCAAGGGTGTTTGCAGAAAGCAGCTGGCTGTCGATAGCTCTGTTTCTGCTCAGCTTCACCCAGTGATCAATTCTGAAAAATTCACCTGATCCATATTGAGGCTGAATCTGACAATTCTGGGCACTCAGGACCTGCTGATCCTCTTGTCTTTTGGGAGGATAAAACTGTAATATCATCTTCAATCCTCTTTAGATAAAATCAAACACCCCTGTTCCCTATCACTTGGAGAACCAGGCAAGGTAAATGCTGTGTACTCATCCAGACTTTTATTTTAACCATGTATTTGGGCCTCTGTGAATTGTTTTCAAAAGGCAGACCACAGAATCACAGACTCACAGAATGGTTTGGTTTGGAAGGGATCATAAACATCATCTCGTTTAACCTCCCTCCCCTGCCATGGGCAGGGACACCTTCCATTAGACCAGGCTGCCCAGAGCCACATCCAACCTGGCCTTGGACACTTCCAGGGATGGGGCAGCCACAGATTCTCTGGGCAGCCTGTGCCAGTGGCTCACTACCTTCACTTCAAAAGTTCTAAAAAGTTTTAGAACTTTTTACAAAAATCTAAACTAAATCTCTCCTCTTTTAGTTTAAAACCTGTCCTCCTTATCCTATCATTAACTGCCCTGGTTAAAAGTCTCACAGAGAAATACTCTTCTTTGAAGGTTTGCTAGAACTTCAGAAAAGATGATCAGCTTCTGCTCTGGAGAGCTTTAAATCATAAGAGCCTCTGAGAGTTTCATGCATAAGAATAAACCATGGTCTTACCTGTAACCAGCCCTGAACTTCCCTGCCTCAGCTTCCTGATTCACATAGCAGTCACCATGTGAAAATTCTAGTTGAAAAATGTTCTGCTTTGCCTTAAATTACTTTAAGACCTCTTGTTTTGTCTTTGCCAATGCTAATGACCACAGAGAACAGTATTATTTTGTCATCTGGAGAACTGGCAACTGAATGATTGTGTATAAGAAGTTGGTTGCTTACACGATGATCTTTTTCATTAATGTAATCTTGTCACAGATTATTTGTTCTCACAGGGAATTTATCCTGAAATTCATCCTCCTTTGAAGAAGCTAGCCATTAGCAATCATTGCCAAATCGCCTCAAAGCTACTTTTAACTGTATTTACATTCTCATTCAATTGGTTTTAGCTTCCCTTAAAGCTAGGAGCAGGTAGGCAACACCAATGGGTATGGGTGTTGTGTTTTTTTTAAAAAAAGGAGACCTTTGTAGAAGGTAAGTCTTCACTTCCCCTGCAATGGGGATTCATGAGCTTCTGCTATCTCTGTAACTCAAAGCCACCAGCACCAACCCACTCCCACCAGAACCCACCACACACTGGCCCAAGGCAACCAGCCTCACTCTGCCTTTGCAGAGGCTTCTGAGCCACAGATTTTTCATACCCTCAGCACAGTTCCTCCAGAGGGCTGGTGTGGGACAGCTCAGCCCCCTGACAGCCTGTCCCCAGCACGTTGCAGACAGGCTGCAGCTGGGGGCTGCACAGAGCCCTGCTGGGTGGGAGGCCACCACCAGCCCTGGGGAGCCTGCTCTGGGGAGCAGGGACCTCTGCTTCCACCCTCCTCTTTGTTTATCAGTTCCTGGCTAATGAGCCCTTCTCCTCACAAAAGAGAGTTATCCAGAGTGATAGTAAAGATGAGAGCTGCAGTAAACCAGGGAGAGAGCAGTGGGGAAATGTTTGAACTTGGGGTCTTCAGCCTGGCTAAGTGGAGGGGAGAGTGTTGTTGCAGTGAGAGGACTATTAAAAATACAAAGTACAGACTCTCTGGGGCCTCAGATGTTGTTTTACCCAATGAAACATGATTTCTTATTTTTAAATAGCTGTCATGCTTGTTAGTTTAATTTATCCCGTCTCAGCTGCAAAGTACAACATTTTATGAGCCTGACTGAGGGCAGTCTCACACACGCTCTGTGGCTTTGTGCACAGCCCTGCCAGAGTCAGGCTGGGCTAAGCCAGGGTCATATTTTGTACTTGGTTATACCTTTGCAGCCCTGCTCATACCAGCTCAGAGCCCAGTGCAAAGCCCATGAGGTTATTCAGCTCTTTAAAAAGGATTTTGTAGAGGAAACACCTTGAAACCAGCCTGTGGTATAGGTTCTCTTGTGGTATCATAGCCTTGAGGATGGTGATGCTACTGGAGTTTTTTTTTTTTCTGATTTTGCCCAGCAGTTTTGTTTTCTACTAGATTTTTGGAGTGGTCAAATAATCAGGTCTGCTTTAAAAAGTGTTTGCAAAGCCTGTGCTTTTAGAGGGGTAAAACCAGGAAAACACTAGGAGCCTGTGTCAGGAACAGAGTGCAGACACATGTTCTTGCTTGGTTTCAGCTGGTCCATGGACACACCTGGGCAGTGCTGTGTCTGTGTTAAAAACAGCAAAGCCAGTTGTTAGGAGGCTTATTGCAAATGCAGAGACACAATACCCAGGAGCAGAGCCAACTGAGCTTGAAAGCTCCTAAAAGGGTGCACCTCTGCATGAGCTGAGCTGCTGGGATTCCCTCTAGTGGGTCCAGACTCATGGATTTGACGTGTATGTATATTATTTTCTACTCTGTGCTTTGCACGTGCCCCAAATATTTCATCCTGAAGAGGACTGTGGCTGAATGTCTGAATGTAAGCTTGAACTTTGAGTCATCCAATTCCCAACTCCTTGCCTGGATCTTTCTGTCTGGTCCCATTCTTGCAGTCTGTTTTCAGAGGGAGCCAACACAACCAACAGCAGTTGCTCTGCTGAAATCCCTTTCCAGCAGGCAGATGGGAGTGATGGATGGGCAGGAGTGTTCAATGCCTTGAACTTCTCCTGTGCAAAATATGGGCCAGGTTTGCAAATGAGCCAAATCTGACCCGATTTGGTGCAGAATGTTGGGCAGATAAAAGCTTTTTTCCAAGGAAGACTGATAGCCTGAGCTGGAAGAATTGTACAGTATGCAACTGAGTCTAATTAGAAGGGCACATGACACAAGAAGTTCCTCCCTGTATTCTGTCTGCTTAAGGCCCATACATCTGACCTTAGCTTTTCATCAGCCTCAAATTCATTTAACAAATCTAAAACCACTTTCCAGGGGGGAGTGTAGGATTAGACACAGAGGAGCCAGGATTGTTGGCTGTGATCAATAATCTGATTGTCAGTCCCTAGGTTTTTGCAAAACATACATTGCGTTATGTGAAGCAAAACCAGAAGCAGATCTTTTTGTAATACATGGGAGGGCTTTACAGGGTGCCTTTCTTCAAGCAGACACTGGCAGGAGGTATCTGGAAATCTGGAAGGCATGAGAATGAAACGATGACTGATAGAGAAAGAGAGACCACAGAAGACATCTGTAAGCCTAACCACATGAGAGACACAGAGGCAACTTCAAAACCGCTGGTACAGCCACTCTAGGACAGCTTCATTGAAGCAACATGCTATAGAAATATCATTCAGAGCTTTGTATGGATCCAGGATGATGAGTGCAGGATGGGGAAAATGGCCCATCTGGACTGAATGAAGTGATAAACACAGAGAGGCTTTATTTGCTTCTGGCACTGCCAAGGCTCCAGATCCAACTGTCTGGCTCTCCATTGTTTTGATTCAATCCGACCTTGATCAAATCTCTCTTGCTGTCACGCCTCTAGGAAACACCCAGAGGATATGGGGAAAGGTATGAGTTCAACAGCTCTTGGATTTTGAGTGTTTATTAATGCAAAGGTGAAAAGCCCTGAAAATGAGAAGGCTGTTAAAATGCAGTTTGAATGTAATGATAACTTGGCATCGTTCGGTGGAATGGAGATATTCCCCTCCTATTGGCAATAAGGTGTTTTAATGCAGCTCTTTGGAATTGAAAAAAAAAGATTAAAAACTGGTATATAAGTGGGTCTAGAAAAAAATGCAAAAAACCCCAAAAAACTAAAGCTTGGAGCATCCCCAAATTACTTTGATCTTCATCTAAACCTTATAAGATCAATGAGGTTGTTTACCTTGCCAGGTGAACAACCTGAAGACTCTCTGAGGAAGGAAAAACACAGCACTCTCTCTAGCTCACATCAATTCCCAAGAGGTCAGTGGGAAGAGTGGGAAGTGAAAGTGTTTGCTAAGTATCAGTTCTCCCTGCAATGCCATTAATTCACTCATCAGCAAGGAGTAGCTGGCGTGATTGGCTTTAGATGAATCTTTCTTGTCCCTGAGGAACAGGAGAGCAACACCACAGACTGCTGCATGCCATGTTCAGCTGAGGCTGGGACATTACCTACAGGAGAGGGAGGTCCCTGACAAACCCAGTGCCTCTGGATGCAGGACACTGCAGGGTCTGTGAAGGATTTCACAAGAACAAATACATACCCCAAAATTTCAAACCATGCCTCACTCAAAACCGATGAAAAACCGCGCATTGATCTTCATAGGCGTGAGGTGAAATCCCCCCACAAGGCGAGGGGCGGCTGTGGGAGAGTGCTGGTGAAATGTGGCCCTGTTTGAGCAGCACTGAGGGCCAGCCAGGACGTCTCCTGCAGCCCCAGGGGCTCCCAGTGGGTCCCACAGCCCCGCGTCGTCTCGGCGCAGCACGGGGTGGCCGTGATGCCCTTCCCCAAACATCCACTCTGCACCCCTTCAGTGTCACCCCCTCACAACAGGGTCTGTCCTGTCAGCAAGGGATGGCTGCACAGGGCAGTGGTTTTCTTAAACAGCCTGTCTCTCAGAAGAAGGCCACATAATGAACGAGTGTCAGCAGGTCATGAGTTTGAAACAGATTTTGTCGTGCTGGGAAAAGCTGTGTTTACCAATCGTTCACTAGGTGTCCCAGATGGATGCCGCCGGGCAGAAGGATGGGGAGGGGGATCACCACAGCACTACCCCAAGTGACCCTGAAAGAGTTGAAATATTAGCAAATGGTTATTGCTTTTCCCCCCCACTATGTAGCATGTCTGACTGGGTACATTCCAGTGAAAAATGCCATACTCTCCCTCATAAAAATAGTAATGATTTTTGCTGTGACTTTAACTTGAGCATCCTGCAGCTAGTACTTTTGGGATGGTCAGTGAGATAACCCCAGCTGATCAGTGTCTAGTGACCTTCCCAGCATGGTCAGTTGGGATATAAAACACACCCCATCCATGAAGAAAAATTTTCATTTGTTTTTCAGCTCAACACTGAAGTTCCCTGTGGTTTTTAAATGCTTTCACCTACTCACTTATATAGATTTTTTGCAGCCCAGAGCAAACCACAAAATTAAAAGGAGAGACCTCTCCAGAGCAATTGAAGCCAGGTTTGAGAACCATGGGATTCATTTGCTGTGGGTTACAGGAGACTTCCACAATATATGACTTACCAAAAAAATCCCAACGCATGTGAATTTTACAGAATTCAAGCACATATTTTACCAATCTGCAGAACATTTCAGTGTTTTATCAGGAAAAAATTGTGACAACTGCAGACAATTTGAAAGCAACTCACTGTGTGTGGTGCTGAGGTATGAGGTGACAGCAACCAGGGCATATGTAGGCCAACACAGGAGTCCACCCAACCACTTCTGGAGGAGCTGTCTTTTCTTCCCCTCACAGTTTGTGATCATAAATTACACCAGACCCCTTCTGTAAGTTGTTCATGCCTTTGGATAGTCCCTTGCCTGTCACAAGTGGGGAGGCAGTGACCACAGTGGAAGCAGGCACAGTTTGCTCTGCTGCCTTGCAGGGGGAGGATGCCAGGCTGGTAAGAGGTTAGGTCCCCAACACCCTCACAAGCATAGCATGGGCTCTGCAAGGAGCTCTGGTGCCTTCCCTAAGGTCCTCATCCCAACAGCCACAGCAGGACTCGTTTGGCCATGGCCATTCAAGATCACCTGAAGTTCCCTTCATACTCAAAGCAGAAGTAAAAGGTATTCCTAGGGTAAGGTAAAGTGGACATCTGAAATAGGCATAAATGCCCATTTCTCTCCATCAAGTACAAAGGCAGTCTAAAGTTGCTAAATCATTTATATATTCATTTATATTTTCCATGGCTAAAAATGGGTGCATTTTGCTGCTATATTCTCCATTTTACAGATGGCAATTGGAGATTTATGATAATTGGGCAAATAGATTTTTGCCCAAGTGGCACACATTGTGGCACAGGGAATTCCTGTGCTGGATTACAGGGGTGCCACACTCATGCCAGCACCCACTGGTCTGCAGGATGTCGTTGGCTCTAGGAAAATCCTCAGGAAGTAGCAAATTCAGTCTGCATGTCACCATAAAACATATTGGACCCAGATGAGCGGAGCTTTGCTAAGCCAGCCGTGTGTTTGGCTCTTCGTCCTCACCCCTCCCCACTGTGAGAGCAAGTGGAGGGCAGGGAAGGGAGTGGGGAGCCGGCACTGAGATGGGAGGAGGAAAAGGGCACTCTGCAGGTTATTATTGTTCTAGTAATTAGAGCTATAGGAATGCCCATTATTGCTGGGATGCTTACACAGGAGCTGTTTGTACTCCACAAACTCCCTAGGTACTCAGGGTGGATTTACCTAGTGCAAGGTAATTTGTAACCCTGTTGTCTGTGTATTTACTTTGGGCCACGCACACTGTAAATGGGAGCGAAAAATCTCAGGGATGGGGGGAGACGAAGGAGGAAGGATTCTTTGCCCTGATGAATTGAAGTGTTGTTTGAAAGAGGCAGACAGGATTCCCGATATTGCTTCGAGTTTGGAGACTGGGAGGGGTGGGGGGGGAAGGCGAAAGGACAAGTCCTTTAATGAGAAAAGGGTTTTTTTCCTCTTTTTTTTTTTTTTTTTTGCCCAAGCAATTTTAATTATCACTAAAACCTCCAGCCCATTCAGGCTCTTGAGAATACAGTTGGGCTCTCAGCTGAGGTCTGCATTTATTGGAGTCCCCGTCAGGCTGGGAATGCGGGCGCGTTTCTGTGGCGGTGTCACCGCCGCCGTTTCGGGTCTCCTGGTTCTCACATTACGCACCACGGACTCCGCTGCTCCGCATTAGCGAGGCCCAATTAAACCAAGCAGTTGATTAAACAAGCCAATCAGGGTAATTAGTTTAATCAGATTCCCTTGGTAGCCAGCACTGAACTGCTTGTAAAAGCCAGCTAAAGAATGAAGTGCACCTACTTAAGCTCCTATTTTATTTTATTTTTTCTTTTTTTTCCTTTTTTTTTTTATGTCTGAGGTAATTAGAATTACCCATGGCGAGCCGAAAATCCAAAGGCCCAAATGGGGAGCGGGGAGGACGATTAATGAAGGCGATGATGTGTGAAGCAAACAGAAAAGAAGACAGGATGTGTGGTAAACAAATGGAGAGGAGGCAGCCCCGGGGCAGGGCACAATGCGCGGCTCTCCGCCGCTCAATGGCTCCGTCTGAAGTGCCCGGAGACGCCAGCGCTGCTCGGCACCTCCATCCTCTCTGTCCCCCAGCCCCGAGCCTCGCACTCCGGGGAAAAGTGGGAGAAATGGGAGGAATTTGGCAGCTGGGTGCTGTCCGGGCTGCCCCGCTGCTGCTTCTTGCACCGTGTTTGGTGCAGAAGCTGAGCGCTGCTCTGAGACAGGACCCGGCCCCACGGGCTGTCCCCAGAGCATCTCCTCCTGCTGGGATGGACACCCAGACACTGGACATGAAGGGTCCACATTAAGGCTGCCTTTCTGCTTTGAAAAATGCTGCACCTCTCGTTTTGACTGGCTAGTTTTACCTGCCTGCCAGGTGTTGCAATTCTGCACGAAAAGCTGAAGTTGAACGTTTTTCAGTGACTTTCGTCTCACTAAAAAAAGCCCAGATTTTTGACTTTGTGGTCCTGCTTGGGCTAAAACTAGATTTGGTGGGTTCAATTTGTCAGCTGCCCACAGTCATCAAGGCAAGGACTCAGGAGATGAGGATTTTAGTTCTGCTACTAACACAGACCCATTGTTTTTCCACAGCTGAAGAGGATGCACAGAGGGAGCAAAGCTTTAGGATAACGTGCAGTGATGCCACTCCAGAACCATCCTCCTCCCACTCCAGCAGTGTGGGACATGGGACTTTGGGAGCTTTTTATTTTAATGGTGGTATATTCTTTTTTAATAGTCCCCAGTGATTTTTTCCCCCATCATATCCAAATGCTTTTTAAACTCACTTCCTGCACCCACCACTTCTGCAGCAAAGGGTTCCTCAACTGAACCACACGTGTGGTAAGGAGCTGTCTCCTTTAGCTTATTCTGATCTGAGCAATTCTTTATCTTTGACCATACTTCTGCTATATCTTTTTTGAAGTGAACAGACACAAACTGCTTCCAGTATTCAAGATGTAAGTGCTATATGGATTTGCACAAATGAATGTCAAATTCAGAAAAGTCAGTAGGAACATAACAGAAAGCATCATTAGTCATAATGATGCTTCCTATTATGTTTCCACTGATTTTTCTGAATTGGATTATACTCTTGACCTCAGTAATCTACTGTAGAAATAAGTTTCACAAGTGAGCTCAGCAGTGTGGAAATGCTGACCCTCTGTTATTACTCTCAGAAACTCAGAATAAGGAGGACTTATACTGTCATTCAAGACCATGGATTAAAAACAGTATGTCACCATAAAGCATCCAAACCTGTCCTTTTCATCTATTTAAGCTCAGGTCATTGTGTAGGTCATTGTACTGCAGTGTGCTAAATCAGCCCAAGATGCCCCAAATGACAAATAAAAGAAAGAATATGACAGTACACCCATAGCCTTGCTCCTTCCCTTGGACTGTAGAACTCCCTGAGATCATCAATCTTGCAAACAGTCTTCTAAATGGATACTTTTTCCAAAGCCCCATCCGATCTAATCTCATTCCTCTTACAGCACCACATATTTATAAAGCTTTTGCATTATATTTAATGAGTGGCCAGAGCCTATCACCCCTGAAAGGTAATAGGAAAAGTTCTCTGAAATAGGCACATTGTATTCTCCTAGCTCATTATTTTCCCACAAAATAATTTTCAGAACTACATCAAATACATTACCCAAATATACTCTTGCAAAGCACTTACAGTAATTACTTTTACTTGGAAGAGATAATTTCCCCAGAAGCTCTTACCTGTCAGGAGAGGAAAACAACCAGGTATCACCAGGCTGATTGTTCGAGTCTGAGAAAATTGAATTATTAAATGTACTAGTCTTTTTCTACCATGCAAATGTTTGGGGTGTACAAAAAAAATACCTTTTAAAAACCTTTGTCTCTTTTTGCCCTACTGGTTACTGCCAGGGGAGAAGTGCTTGTAAGAGCTTCATCCCAGGCTTCCAAGAAGGAAACCTGACCCAGACATGGCATAACCAAACAAACCTATCTTGTACCTTATGCCTATTTGTATCAGAGAGGTAAACTCTGTCCATGCTTCTCCCAAAGGACAGCAGTCAGTCCTTGTCCCTCAGACCCAGGCACGGGCAGTCTGACATGCTGGTTTTTATAGCATGGGATAGGAATGGGATGTGGTGTGAATACACAGCAGAGCATCAGAGAACATTTAAAGACGAAAAACCTCCTGAGGTATGTTTGAAATGTATTTGTAGGACTGTGAATCACAAAGGGAGCCAAATCTGAGGTATCAGACCAGTTCCTGAAGAGAGCCATTCCCAGAACTATGCCTTGGTTTGATTTCAGAGAGCAGCAGCAGTCCAAACCAGCCAGGGAGCAAGCTGACAGCAAGGCATGGCCTCACAGGCATCTGTTTATCAATGTAGATGCACTCAGACAAAATGTTCAAAGCATGGGATAAAATGTAGATAATCTAGGAAGATGTAAAAATGGGTCACAGGGGAAAGACAAGTGTTTTTTTCCACTGAAATTGATTTACTCTGACCAAGTAGATCTCATCTCTGGATCTCTGGATGTATCTAAAGGTTGTTAATTTTTTTAATGAGCTGGGAAAGTAGAGGGCACCAGTAACACCATGAAAACAGATGACTTCATTAAGAGTTGGCTGAGTCAATGTTTTTTTTCCCTCCAGGAGGCCAATAGATTTCATCAGGAAGCAGGAAATGGCTCAGAGAGCAGCTACCAGCTTTTCATTCCAGGTAGGGGTGGAAAGGACCAAGAATGAGCGGTGGAGTTGGGGACATAACCAGGAAGACCCTAAGACATGGCTGGGAGAGGATCACAGGCTGTCACAGCTGACTGAGCTCTGACCAAGACAAAGTGCCCACAGGGGGCTCAGCCCAAAGGGCTCACCATTTAAATTATGGAATTGTGCAGCTCTGACTGCACAGGAGGAATATCCTGGTAAAGCAGGAGCTCCTGTAGAGAACTATATCTTTACTTGATACTTTAAGGTATTTTGCATGTATCTTTCAACACGTAGGTGGTATTCGAGTAAAATTTTTTTGATTGACTTTGAAACTCCTCAGCACTGTGTGTGTTTGGTGCTGGGATTTTCCCTCCAGTGGTTATAGAGACAGTGGCCAGAAAGGCCCTGAAATTCAAATCCAGGTTCTAAATCCTTAAACTGTCTCAGTTTAAGTTCTGGTTCTGTGTTTGAAATAAATTTTAAGTCTCTCAGCTCTGTCTTTGAAAACACATGTAAAATCCTCTGTCCCTGGAACAATGTCAAGGGATGGGGGACATCTGCACTGGAATGGCCATAGCAGGAGTGCTGTACAGTACTGTGTGTCAGCCTGACAAATTCCCATTAATCCCACCAAGCGCTGGGTTTTACCCCAACCCGCCTGTGCGACATCGCCAGCACCGCACTCCTGACCTCGTCCTTGTGACCACAATGTAGACGAGATATCTGTGATGCTGAGAGAATGAAACGCTTCAGTTTTACATGAAAAAAGGGTATTCAGGCTTCTAGGCCCAGGAGTGCAAATTATTAATCACTCCTCACAAGGAATCCGCAGATGGATGTTTAGCACTATTCACCACGACATAACTGCAAATCAATTAGTTCATTTTGTCCTACCCTGAGGCTGTCTGGCAGACAATAGCAATGTCTTGTGCAAACGTTTTTATAAAGAAGACACAGGGGGAAGGAACCACAAAGGCCATTGGTTCTAACGAGCAATTAGGAAAGTGTGCAAGGCTCGCTTTCTTTTTTTTCCTTCTTCCCCCTTTCTTTCTTCAATTCATTCCGAGGCTCTAATTCTGAAAATGATGCTTTTCTTCCCCACTTCCTGTTTGTCAAATGAAGTGCTAATCAGCGGCTTACAGCTCTCTAGCCAGCAAGGGGAGGATGAGGTAAGAAGGAGTTGGGAAAAGTGGAGAGCCAGGGAACAATGTGGGGGAAACAATGCTCACTTATGCTCTTCTGGGCAATCAGGGCTGCTTGCAACTCCCAGGAAAAATAACCTGCCCTAAAACACTTGGTGGTGATGCTCAGCGGAAGGAAGCCCCTTGCTCCAGGGAAGGTGGTGAGTGCTACCCAAGAGAGTCTGGTCCCCCACCAAATATGCCTAAAGTGCCTTCCCTTGCTCCCAGAAGGGAAAGGGAGAAACTCAAGTCCAGACTGGGGTGATCCCATCTGTCCTTTGGAGGGGTGTAATACCCTTCCAGCACTGACTTGCTAGCAAGGCCAGCAGCCAGACCTAACACAGACACCTTGTTGCATGTTTAAAATTAGGAGCGGTGGCTCAGCCAAGCTACCTCCAGCTGCAGCTTTACTTGGGAAGGGCTCAGTGAGAAGGGCCCCAGGGTATCTCCAGAGAGGACAGGTCTTGCTCACATACTGCAAGCAGCCCCTGCCTCTTTGATAAAGACAAATGTATAGCAAATAGAATACAACTCCACAGATTCGCTTTTAAAATCTAAGACGATTGGACCCACCACAGAATTAAAGGTAGAATTCCTTCAGGAGAGATGATCCACTGAAGTATTAGTCCTTCCCAAGCGAGCAGCCTTTAGAATTCCTTTCCTTTTGCCTTTAAGATCCCTCTCTGTCATGGTGCTTGCAAAGTGCTCCCAACAGCAGAGAGGAAACCTCACCTCTGGGAACAAACAAACCTCCCCAAATGCCTGTGCCCTTGTTTCTCTGCTCTCTCACATTTCATCTGCCTGTGCCCTGAATTTCAGGAACTGTGAGGGTCCGTGGCAGCTTACAGTACTTAAACAAGTGGGGTGAACTTTGAATGGGACATTATTGCAGTGTAAATCTCTGGAATAAGGGCTGGGCATTAGTGATAGACCCTGGGTGCCAGGGGCTGGCTGTGAAGGGGATGCAATTAGATATTCACAAGCACTGCATCATATAAAACTTGCATATTTACTTGTGTGCCGCCAATCATATTTTTCTTCTTGCTTTCCATTGCTTTCCATTCATTTGGGGGATGAGTGGGATTTTCTGTACACAAACAGTTAAGCCCATGCAAATAGTATTTGCATGAAGTTTGAGCAATATATGCAGCCATCTGGAAAGTCTGTTTGAGTCCAATCCCCACTGGCACCACCTTGCTCTGAAGGTGTACGTGCTCCTCATGTGGCTGTCTAGTTAGTAGGTCTGGTTATTTGAGTTGTGCTTTCTGGACGGGCTTCTCAGTACTACCTCTGCTTTTTCTCCTTCTTTTTTTGCTTGCTGCTGCTTGAACTTTGCTGCTTGTCAAGTGGCTGCCTGGTGGCTTGTAGCAAATTTGAAGGAAACTTCAATGTCACTTCTCCTGCAGAAATGCCTCCTCTGCAAAATCTTCTCCCACTCATCAGTGAAAAGGCAGGTACCAAACTGTGCATCCGTGAGTCCAGGGCTCAGATGGCTGAAACAGATGAACTAGGGGGAATTTGCTCTTTTCATGTGATACTCTGTCAGTCTGTAAGGATGTTTGTTATTATTATTTCCTCAGGGGACACAATTTACAGCACCTGTCTTTTTGGCTCCTACTGTGTGAGTCACATTTCTTAAAATATTTATTCTTGTAATCTCTGTGTCGGGTAAGAACATTCTATGTTGGCATTTTACTAGAAGAAGAACAGTGAGAAAAGCTTTCAATAACTCTTATGAGTGCATCTGGGCAAAATTTTCTCTGCAAATATTTTGTTTGCCAAAAATGCATTTCTGATCACTGAAGCTGTCTGTGCTCTTTAAATCTCTTGGAGTAGAGGTGAATAATGTTTTGAGCCAAAAAGAAAAAAAACCCACAAAACCAAAAAAAGGAATATTTCTGAGAAGAGTTTGACCTTCATTAAAATTGTAGATAATTTTGAAAGGGTCAGCTAACCTTATTTTTTTAAAATAGGAGGGGAAAAAGACAGTGTTAGGAGTTTTATCACCTTTGAGCTAAGTTAATAGGAGTGCCTGGTGCCAGAAGGAATCGTCGTGTTCACCTGTACTTGGTAAATCTTGTTGCTTCCCTTGCCTGATGCCAGTGCTCATTTGACCCCACTGTACACCCTAACCTCAAAAATACTAATGCTACCAAAGCTTCACCACCAGTAGATGGTTTGTGGCAGGTGGGAAAAAGCAGTGAGGGTTACACTGGAGTAGAGCCAACCCTCTTGCTGACATCTTGTAGCTGAACATACCTTTGCCTCCTCTGACAAGTTTTCCTTTTCATTTTTGTGTCTGAAGACTGTAAAAATCTGTATAAAAAAATACACAAACTCACCTAAATCACTTTTGAAATGCTTTACTGGTGAACCTGTAGAACTTCAGGTTCTCTGTCCCCTGACTCATAAGTACACTGAAATGTTTCAGCATTTTGTTCAAAGCAGCCAGATGACCTACGGCACAGAAAGATCTCAAACAATGAACTTCTGAACCTTGGATTGGCCCCCAAACCACTGATCATGGCTAGTTTGGCAGAGTGCCTGGTGCTCTGGGCCTCACAGGTCTGGGAATTACAAAAGCACAGTGTTCCTGAGCATCCCAGGGAGCCAGCCTGACAGGGTCCAGCAGGGATGTCCGAGGCAGGGGAATCTCTGGTCCCAGCTAGATTGCTCAGACCTTCCCCAAACTGAGAATTATTGCAGGGTTGAGCAGAGAAAAGTAATTTCATCATCTGGGGAATTTCAGCAGTCTTGATTTTCATCTCACATCTGAATTTAAAAAAGACTTAGGAATAAAAGTTGTATGAATCCAATTTCCCCCACAGTGCAAATAAACAAATTACACCCATAGAAGGAAAGGAAACACTACAAGAAAAGGAAAAGACATAGAAAAAGAATAGGGAAGTCAAATAAATGAGGCTTTCTCTGATCCCCAGTAACCATGACTCAGGTCCACCGAGGAATCCTTCTCCATCCAGTGATCCTTCTTGGAGAATTGTTCCAGAGTCCACATCTGGACTAGACCCAGGACTAGAACTGGATGTCCCTGGGGGAGCGTGCATGGTCTCTCCTTTCCTTTGGAAGGAGTCCATGGCATCCCTACATCCTTGAGGTTCCACATCTTGGTGGACGTCTACGAGACTTCCCATCCTCCTGGAGGTGGCCAAAGGCAGGAGTTTGTTCTCTCCCTTTGGGAGAAGGAGGCAGGGGGGTGTGAAGGAGCTGTGCCAGCATCAGTGGGAATGACCACCACCCCTTTTACCACCTCTGACACCCCTGCACCTCCTGCTTGCCTCCAGCAACCTGCTCCTTCTCTGGGCAGGCTGGTTTCTCTGGGAGTCCCCAAATGGCTGGCATTCAGGCACAGCCAGTATTAGTTAATCACCACGTTTAATACATTAGCATGCACATATTTATCTGCATCCACTGAGCTTTGTAAGCTGCAACTCTCGAAGCTTGGGCTGGAAAATTAGTTTCCCAGCTGCGGAGGGTCGCTGTTCATTTATTTACAGTCCTTGGAGACCTCCTGAATGCAATGGCACAAAACAAAATGAGGCCTCTAATCCAAAAGCCAGGAAGCTTAAGCACCTGTAGAAACAGTTTTGCATTCCAAGGGGCAAATTATCTCTAATCTTGTTAAATGACTGCACTGCGAAACAATCGCAAAATGCTTTTCTTCGATGGCCCATAACCAAACACGAGGGGTGCATTACTGCTGTGTGTGAGCAGAGCTGTAATCCTGCAGGAGGACACAGCTGATCGCTGAACAAGGGCTGCACTCAAAGGGAAAGAAGAACCAAATAAAGCTAGAACTGTTTGAGAACGGATGCTTCCAATTTTCTAAATTACAATAGCAACTTGTTGCCAAGCAATTACAGTGTTTCATCTGTTTTTTCCTGCTTTGCCCCCCACCTCATTTGTTTTTCTTCAGCAGATGCTGTTTCTGAACTTTGTCATTCATGTCCCTTTCCCCACCCCCTGTAATTTACAACTGATAATGAGCCACCATCCAGACATTGCTACCAAAAAAAAAAAAAAAAAAAAAAAGAAAAAAGGAAAAGTGAGATGCCTCTGTGCCTGTTCTTCCTGACCCAGCAGAAGCACCTTTGCAGATAATTTTAAATTGCTGCTTTTTAAAGCAAGCTGCTCGGGGTTTTTCTCCTCACTACACAGGATAGATACTGCATGTAACTTTGACAAACTACCAATAAGGATTCATTGCACCTATAAAAAGAGAATGAAAAAATAGTAATTACAATCTATGAAACTCCAGTGGTAGTTAAAGCCTACAAATCTATAAATTAAAATAGGTGCTTAATTCAGGCAGGGCTTGCAGGAGTGCTGGAGCCAGGCCTGCTGTGGACATGCTGCTTTCTGTGGAAATGGATGTGTTTTTGTGACAGGGCAGGCAGCATGGACAGCTCATTTCTGCTGGAGAAAATTCAGACCTGGAGAGAGTGCACAGGCATGTACCCAGGCCTGGATGGAGGGAATGGCACTGGGAATGCCCTCCCAGGGTACACCCAACCCCAGCATCCTGCCAGTGGGGGCCCAGCCAGTACAGGCTCAGCCATGGCTTAGCACTGGAATGGGAAAATCTCATTTTCAGAAACCAGTTTCCTCTCAGTGAGACAGACCCATTGACCACCTGGTGTGGTAAAGCCTTGGGGATGGCACCATCTTCCACTTTTCTGTACTCATCAGAAATACTCATTTTAGGGGAATGTCTACACGTGCACCTACATGTAGGAAGTCATTCTATGACTCACCACTTCCCTGGAGAAAAGGTACAACAGGTCAGCAGAACCTCATTTCTGGACAGGGTCACACTGCCTGGAAGGATAAAACAGTGATGATCACTCCCCACCAAAGCTGCATTGCAGAAATATTCATTTTCTGAACAATCCATCCTATTTCTCCCCTGTCACCTCACTGAGCACCATCTCAGAACTCCCATTATTGGTACAAATGTCACCTTGGGCAGGCTGCACAGGGAGCTCTGCAGGTATAGGTAGACATGACTCCTACACCTCTTCTACAGCTCTGCAGCTCCACCTGCTCATACAAACTGAAGAGCTGCTCCTTTTTCCAGCTGCTAAAATATCTAAACTCAAGGATAGGTTTTTCTTACTTTTGAGTCATTAGTTTTCCAGTGCTCCTGCAGTGCTGGAACAATGGGAGTAATTTTTGAGAAGAAATGAGGAGATAAATGGGGCTGATGGTGTTCATGTCTCTCAGAACTGGCTCACCTAAGCTGGTGGAAATTAAATCAATGAAGCTTCATTGACTTACATCAACTGGGGGTTGAATCCAAGAGCACCCAGACTTTACACAAACCTCCAAATTAACAGTGGGGGGTTACAGGGAGGGGATCAGGCCTTCATGGCCAGCTGGTGAATGTCAGAGGTACCAACAAGGTGTGGGCATGAAGCAGGGAAGCTGAGCAGAGGAGGGTACAAGAAAAGGAAGAGAGAATCCCCAGCACATCTGTTACACTCATCTGTACCTCACTTTTGTTTTCCAAGCAGGCTGAATTTGCACACACACCCCACACAAAAACCGTGTTTTAAGCCCATCTTTTCTTTAAATGGAGTAATAATGTAGGTTTTAAGCCTATACAAACCCAGAGCCTCCAGTTAGCTCTTGGATACCTTATCTTCAGCTTTGAGACTTTGCTTTTATGCAAGAGGGAGATTTTTTGCAAAATTCAATAATGGAATAAATCATCTTTACAGGCCAATATGAGGCAGATGACAGTCTGCTCTGTCCAGACTTCTGCTCCTCCACAGCCTCTGAGAGCCTTCAGACTGGACCTACTTCTTCTTTTTCTTCTGCTTTTCTGTCTCTTTTCATGTCATTCTCCATTTTCTTAAAGGACTTGAGAGCTAATAGATCACTTCAAAATGAATGCAATTGCTTCCCAGCAGTGAGATGCTGTGTTTCCTCTACATCGAATCTATGCACTGTTCCACTAGATAAACAGCACCAAATGTCATTTGAGAATCACATCCTGCTTTCATTCTCTCCCCTCCTCACATTCGAGGCTCCAGCTTTGTGTGAGAGTGATTCACTTTCCCACTGAATGCAGAGTGAAAGCCCATTTTCAGCACTCTCCCAACACCCGTGCACAACCAGCTATTCATTTCCAATGATCATTTGTATTTCTTTTGGAAGACCTTAAACACCACGGGGAATAAAAGGAAAACCATTCAAGTGAAAATAAGATCGGCAAAGACAATACATTGCCCTGCTGTCAGTGCTTAGCTAAAGATGAATACATATTAGCACCTTTTTGCCTGGTTTTGCTATATACTTGGAGTTTATGTGTGGGGTATGTGTGTGTATTTGCTCATTTTCCTAAATAACTGTTCAGCCACATTCAGCTAAGTTTTCGAGGATTCTTAGGGATATTAAAGGCCTACAAGTTTTTACTAAACTTGCTTGAGGAGAAGAAAGAGCAGCATGGACAGAAGATGCAGCATGAGCAGAGCCCTTATTAAACACTGCAGAAACTGCACAGTAACTCAGCCTGCAGGTACCAAACCCAAACCCCAGGATCAGGCTACCTAGACACCAGATCTCTGCTCTTCAGAGTAAACTTCTCATAACACCATAACTGTGGCTCCAGCCTGAGGGAGGTGTAGCATGTTACTTTGCTGCTCAAGAGACATGGATGAAGCCAGAATTTAATTCCAAAAGCCTCAGTGTGGTCCTTGGTTCCCTCAATGACCAGGAAATTACTTTGGCCAGTAAATTCCCATATTGCCAGACATATTCAGAGGAGAGTGGGAACTACAATGTGGATTTAGAAGCTAAAGCAAGTCCCCAAAGGATGTGAGGGGGAATCAAGGATAATTATGCCCACTTAGGAGAGACATACAAAGTAAATCTTGGATGAGCCTTTCAGCCTTTGGAAAGAGTATAAAAGTTGTTACATGGAGGTCAGCAAGTGCCTCAAATATTCATCAAGAAGGATGATTTTGAGACAGTTGATTATGGGGCATTACTAAGGAAAAGGATATTCAGTGGATTGCTCTCACCTCAGTAGAGAGAGTGGTATTGTAGGATTAAAATTAGGTATGAAGACCTCTTGAGAAATGAGGGAGAAAGCTGGGGAGATATCTATGAAATTCTTGCACCTTGATTCAGCACAGAGGAAGAGCAGATTCAGTGCACAATGGAAAAATGTTGTGTGCTGGGATGTGGGACAGTAAAATGGATTTTGTGGAAAGGAAAAATTATTGCTTCAAGAAATAATCAAATAGATAATTTGATAGTAAAAAGATTTTGTCTGATGCAGGTAGAAAAATTATATTGGTCAGTAAAAGCGCTGAAATACTTTTCTATTGATTAAAGAGGCATTAGCAATAAAGTGGAGGGATTTAACTACCAAAGCAGGATGTTGTAAGGATAATAGAAGGATCTTGGAATAGCACTGGTTTTGGAATGCAGGTAATGAGGGATAGGTTTTGATCAGGAGAGGCAGAAACAAAGATTAGAGGGAGGAGTAATACTGTACAGTGATGGTAGGAGAGACTGCCAGGGCACGAGAACTGCATGAGCAGAGCAAAACACCTTTGGGTCAAAGTGATACAGAGTAAGATGGCTAAAGACATTGGGATTGAGTCATTCTAGGAATTTCCTATAGGTTCCCAGGCTGGACTGTAAGCTAAGAGCTAAGATTAACTTCCTATATGGAAGGAGAGAGAGAAAGGAGACAGAGAGAGAGATCAATATGTATACAAGTGAGAATTGTATTGTTATGGAAGCTTTAATTCTGCACACATGCACTGAAAAATAAATGCTATCAAGAAAGGTCCATACAGCCCTGAGTGTGAGCTGACTCATTCATACACTCAGTTATGCAACAAATACAAGATGATGAGTTTCGAGGTTTGATTTTGTAGACAGTGAGATCTCTTGAGAACATAATGAATTTGGACCTGTGATCATGAGATGAATCCATGTAAATATAATGAAAGTGTTAAAAGAGGGGTCTGCAACTTCAGTCCAAAGGTGCAAATTTGTTGAAGAGCTCTAGGACTGCTCTGTGCCTGTCCTTTACAGGCAAGGGTGAAAAAAACCCTTTGCTCTTGTATCTTGCTCAGGAGAGGGACCAATTTTACAGAGGAAGGCTCCAGACTGAATCAAATGCAAGATCCACTTCAAACAAGACATTTGGACTGGGCAGAACAAAGGGTAACAAGGGCTAAAACCATATCTGACCAGCAAAAAAAGCCTCTTAGAGGTCAGAAAGCATAGACAGCTTGTGAGAATTGCCAACTGTCAAGCTGAGCTGAACCTTGCAAAGGAAATTAAAATCAAAACCAGAGGGGTTTTCAGCTGGAGGAGGAATAGGAGAGAAAGAACATGGAGATTAAAAATATGGCACCAAAACTGGATAAATGCTTTGCCTGGGGATGCAGTTCTGTGAGATAGGGTGAGATGGCTTAAAAGATTACTCATCTCTGCCAGCAAGCAGAGGCTCTGCTGTGCTTTCCCATCTCCCCACCACTGTGACGAAGCCTCACCCCATGTCTTGTGCCAGCTCCTTAACCCCTTAGAAACATCCCCAGAAAAGCATGTGGCTAGAGTTTTCCTGCTGTTTCAGCAAGTTGAATCAGCTCAGAAAGCTGATCCACAAGTAGCCAGGTTGGTGCCAGGGATGAGTGGGGCCATGGGGAGGTGAAGGAGGAGAGAGTGCTGTGACAGCAACACTTTCCTTTTGGTTAAGGACATGGGTGAATTTGCAAATGAAAGGAAATGAGGATGAGACTATGAGAATGGGAATGACCACATAGGAGGAGGAATGGAGACTTGGGGACAGCTAGACTCTGTCCCCAGATTCTGGAAGGAGAAGGGTGTGAATTGGCTAGCTCAGTAGCAATGATGCATTCATTCAGTCATGGGTAGTTCATGTAAGTGGTAAATAGGATCTGGGCCCCATGGCTAAATAAGAAAAGCAGGAAGAGAATGAGATGTTTTGAGTAACTACAGAGCCATTAATTTGACCTCAAAGTTATATAAGGTTGTATAGTAATTTTTTGAAGGAAAAAACCTGACAACATGGAAATTAAAAGAAAATGGGATAAAAGGGAACCAGTTTATCACAAGTATATTGTATCCTTTTCACCTACTGTGTGAGCTGATCCTCTTTATTCAATCCTAACACAGAAGCCAGGAATTGGCTCGTTTTCTTCCGTCAGGATTGTTTTATTCATTGGCCATTCACCAAAAATAAAAAAAAAATCCTATTTCAATAGCCTTGGGAAATGGATGTTCAGCAACATTCACTGTAGCTCACTGGGTTTCTAAGGGCCTTACAAGCAGTGGCTACAACAAAGTGATATATCTTGGTGGTACAGTGGTGCTTATGGGTGCTGTCAGTACACCCTGCTCTTGCAGGGCAAAAATCCCATCCCATCACTGCTGTGGCTTTCAAAATGTCCTTCAAAATACAGCAGAGCCCTCTAAACAACATCTATAATTATGTGTTCTTCCCCAGCCTTGCCTCGGTTCTTTATTACCATTTTTGAAGGATTTTGCTCAGAAAGGTCTTTACACTCTGCAGGCACTGCTGAATTGGAATGGGAAAAGGGTTTCTTCTCATTGTAAGGTAGGCAGGGCTGCCTTCCAGTTTCCCAGCTGCAGAGATTTATAGCCACTACCAGATTCACTAGGTGGCCAAGGTTTTATAACCCAATTGAACAGAATAAAACCATTTAGACTGAAGGCAATTTGATGCAGGACTCAATGACTTTCAGGAACTTGATGTATTACTGTGATCATGCAAGCTACAAATTATATATATATGTATATATTTGACAAATCACTTTCAAAAACAATTTAATTATTTGGAATGATTTAATCAGGGTTGACAGGCCTGCAAAGCATCTCTGGGAATGAAGCAGAAAACCTTGAAGTACATGGAAGATTTTCAATCTGTTTTAAATCCTGTTCCAAAGAGAGGGGCTTGGTATCCTTCCCAAAGCTTCAAACTCCCTTGAATACCAATTCCCTTGGAGCATCTCCTGGGTTAGGCTCATATAGGCCTGTCTGAAGCTCTATGCAGCAAAGTGAAAGTGGCATAGCAAAATAGGCATCTACCTTTGACACTCTTGGCCAAATATTAGGGAGACCAATGTCTTCAGGACTGCTGGCTATCCCAGCAGCACTCATAAGACTTGAACTTCCAGAGATTTCCCAGATTTTTTGTTGCTGCTCCATCTCCCTCCCATTGTTTGATGGGCTTTTTGAAAATAATGGGCTTCATGCTCCGGTCCCCTCGTATTTCAGAAGTCCAGGTGTCTGGTTGTATTAAATATTTCAATATTTAAATTCCAATTCTCCTGTGAATCAGACTCCAAAAAATGCTTGCAGAGTGCTCTCAGTGCAATCAGAAGTATGATGCATTCATGAACTAAAAATTAACTAAAGAGACTTTCCTGAGCTAAGTTTAAGCAATCTGGGCTTAAGCACACTTCCAGGGGCTGATTTCCAGACAGTTTTACCATGGGAATAGGTACGAGTCCTGCTGCCCTCACAGGATGGACATTTCCAAGGTGTGTTACGAGCCTCTGTCCTGCCAAACTGTTCTGAGCACTGGCTCTGCACTGGCAGTGGGAAATAGGTGTCCTTTTGCTACAGGAGTGGAGATATTTAGAGGGGCTGTGGATGTTCATCGTAGTGGTATGAACTCTAGTCCCCAAGTTTGCTACTGCAAAGTCATCTGGTAAGAGGGGGAAGAGAGGAGTCTAGTGTCTGAGAGCAGTCGAATAGAAATTAAAATTAGGGATTAAAAGCCATGAATGACAAGGAAGTATCTCAACAGGAGCCTTATCTCCAAGACTGGAATGTCTTTCAGTATAAAAACGGCTGCTGATGAATTCTCTCCATACAACCAAACGTCTGGGCTGTTCCCACCCAGGCTCCTGCAGCTCACGCTTCCCCGCAGCTTTCCTTTGCTTTATTGCTTTCAGATGCTCGTGGTTTGAGCTGCTCTGGGAGCTGTGTCATGGCCCCAGCACGGGGGAATGTGGCTCTGTCGGAGCGGGCTGCGAGGCGTCAGCCCAGCCTCTCCAGGGGCCGCCTGGCACCGCAGCAGAGCTGCCTGCCTGCAGCCACAGAATCAAAACCCATCCCTGCTGCTCAGCAGGAGCGAGCCCTGGCAGCTCTGGATGAGTTCTCATGTACCAAAACACTCGGGCATCAGGAGGGGAGGCTGCTAAAGAAGGAGCTGGTGGGAATGGCACCTACCAGGAGAGTTCTTGCTGTTGTCCGCACCGCTCCCGTTGGGCCTTTTAGCTCTGTGATCTGAAACCTCAGGGATGTAGGGATGCCATGGACTCCTTCCAAAGGAAAGGAGAGACCATGCACGCTCCCCCAGGGACACCCAGTTCTAGGCCTGCCAAATAGATGTGGTCTCTGGAACAATTCTCCAAGAAGGATCACTGGATGGAGAAGGATTCCTCGGTGGACCTGGGTCATGGTTACTGGGGATCAGAGAAAGCCTCATTTATTTGACTTCCCTATTCTTTTCCTATGTCTTTTCCTTTTCTTGTAGTGTTTCCTTTCCTTCTATGGGTGTAATTTGTTTATTTGAGCTGTGGGGGAAATTGGATTCATTCAACTTTTATTCCTAAGTCTTCTTTTAATTCAGATGTGAGATGAAAATCAAGACTGCTGAAATTCCCCAGATGATGAAATTACTTTTCTCTGCTCAACCCTGCAATAATTCTCAGTTTGGGGAAGATCTGAGCAAATCTAGCTGGGACCAGAGATTCCCCTGCCTCGGACATCCCTGCTGGACCCTTTGATTTAGTGGTGCAAGTTAACTAAAACTCTGCATATCTTTTCCTTCTGGTTTGAAACACTCCTCCACATTCATTCTGCTCTTGCCCATGATCCTCAGATACCTTTCCAGGGAAAACAATCCTGGATTTATTTATAGCACATCATTATTTATTTTAGCAACCTTTCTGGGGAGAAGGCAAGGAGAGATCTCCTTGACAGAGCTCTCCAGTAAGGACCTCAGAATGTGCTCTGTGCTTTCAAGGTAGGGGCATTTTACTTGAAAGGTTTAAAGGGGAAGAAGAATGTGAACCCAGGTTGGGAGCCTGTTTTTCTCGATGTGTTTTTATAGTGCAAAATCCAGGAACACCCCTCAAGGAAGTGAGAGCAAACTCCTTAATAATGTTCCTGCTTTGAAGGCAAACCCAGTTAAATATTTATTTGTTTGTTTATTTTGTTCCCCAGAGTTGCCTTAGTTTGTTTATTTTGTTTTCAAATCCCCCTACACATGCATGTGCACTACAGCTTTTTTCTACCTTGGCTAACAAATACTAATGAATTAAAATGAGACATTTTGATGCCTCAGGATATCCCATGGGAAGAGTTTTCCATGGAGCAATTTAAGACTTACATAGAGTGAAATAAGGAGGGAGAGAGGAAAAAGGTTGCTACCTGTTTCTGTTTCCTCTTCACCTTTTTTCATTTGCAGTGATCTATAAACAAATTTCAGGAGATGACTGTCCCTGTCCCCAGACAGCTTTTAAAGTGGAAGGATGCTGAAACCATGAAGGCAAACACAGGCACTGGTGAAAACTAATGCTTGAAAATTCATTAGAAGCCATGTTGCTTGGTTATCAATATTTCTTCTTCTTTCTCTCTAGAAATTATTTCTTTGTTCTTCACCACAGCAGTGTTTAGAAGCCACAGCTGTGCTACAGGCTGGTGATTTCAGCCAAGGATTTTCAAATTGCATGTCAATGCAACCCTGTGGACATGTGAGCTGCTCTAAAAGGAATGTAAATGGAATGAATGTAGGTCTATGGTTAGGACACACAAGTCTTTGGTACTGGAGTCTGCACCTCTGTGGGAAAATGCCTGACTACTTGATTACCACTGTAGCAAGGTGTGACTTCACAAGGTCATCTGCACTAAAACTAGAGAGACTCTGGCATTGACATCCCTTTGCTGTACTGCATTTGTGATATCTGCAATTTCTGGCTGCCTCTAAGGGGCCATTCCTGTCCTACCTCATCAACCCAAGAGCATCAAACACGAAGTGGTTTCTGGATGCACCCTCTCAATTCCCACTGCAGTAAGTTTATTGCTTATGACAGGAGGGTTAAGGCTAAACAAGCAGCCTGATTGATTTCTGCCCAAGAGAAGGCTGAGTTTCAAGAATGCTGTTTACACAAAGGGCTGATTCTGATCTACCATTAGGGTAATTTTCATTTATACCAATATAAGACAGATCCAAAAGAGGCCTTTGGCTTGCAAAGTATTTTAGGGATCTTTGGGGAGAGGCAGCTTTGTAAAAACACAGATTACAAAGAGAACTTTCACAGTTCTTGATGCAAAAGTAAAGCATGGGAAGATGTGCCTTTGATGCTCTGAAGTGTCTAACACTGCCAGTGAGGTACAGACTGGACCTTCCCTGTCAACATTTCAGCATGCCCTGTCTAGACCAGAGCTATTTGCAGTCATGGGGCTCCTTCTGGGCTACTGGAACTGCCCAAAGTTTGGATCAACAGAGATGCTGGTTCAATCTTGGTTTTGCTGGTATAATCTCAGTTCTTATCTCTCAGTTTAATTTTGTCTGAATCAGACTCAAGATGTAGTTTAAAGTGTAGTTGTCAGCCACTTCAACCCCTATGGTGACTGGGCTTCCCAGTGTACAAAAAACTTTATAAAGAATGAATAAAAGAGCAGGAATGGGGGGGAAAAGAACAGAAAATGTTAACTTTCTCTCCCAATCCACTGCTCACTGGACTTCATACACATGATGGTAGTCACTGTAGCCTGTGCAATCATTCTGGAGTGAGTTCTTCTGGGCTTGTTTTGTTTCATTTTAATTTTAACTCATTGCTAAAAAGATCTGATCCCTGTCCTGCCTGCTAACCAACATACTCTATCAAAGGTGACAGGGAGCTTTGAATTTACCTTTGGTTTTATGGGAGAAAACCTCTAGGAGAGCAATAACAAAATTTTCAAGATAACGAATATGAGTTGAGGATGCATAATGTTTTTGGAAAGGCCAGACTGAAACCTGGAAATTGATGAGAACTTTTAAAAGTGGACAAAACCTCATGAAGATCCATGACTTTTAAAGGCATAATCCCACACCACTCCACCTCTACAAGGTAACAAGATTTATTAACATTTGTCTCAGAATTGTAGTGGAATATACAGCAACAGAAGTCTTTAAAAGTTGATTTGATAAAAAAAATAGGACTATTTTACATAGGATTGCTCCTTTCCTCACAATGGACTATATGAACAAAATTGCAGCAATCCTATCACATCTTAAGTGTTAATGTCTACCTAAAATGTGTATTTTTTAAAGTAAGAAGACAGAATCAAACTGCTGAAGTCAATAGACAGATGGTTCATAGCTCATAGTAATGAACATAGGAAATCACTTACCCTAAGAAAATTGCAATCATAGGGACAGAACTACAGTGAACAGAAATTGATATATCTCCCCCAACTTCACTTCAATGAAGTGCCTTTATATCAGAATCTGATTTATTTTCTGTGTCTAGCCTAAGTGAAGAGCCTGTTCATCAGCATCTCTGTCATGCAATATCCATTTATTTAACACTGTTCTCTTGGAATGAGAATGAAGAACAGAAGGCTCTAAAATTAGAGAGAAAACCTAACTCCATACTTAGTAAAGGTCCCAATCTACTGAAGAGTCTTCTTGATTTTAATAACAAATCGAACAACCACAGACTAAGCCTAAATTACCAGGTTCTGATACTTCCATTAAAGAGACATGACTCCACAGAATCCCACTGGAATCTGTGGGGATGCCTGGAGAAATGCAAGGCATGACCCAGTGGAAGTACAGCATCAAGATCTTGTCTCTTTATAAATGTCTTTAGAGTCACTTCTTTAATGCATCCCTTTAAATTGGCTGTATTCTTCCCACAAAAATAGTACCCTCTTCCCATGGAAACTGCAGCAACCAAGAATGTTGTTTTTGCATTCTTCTCTCTATTCCAGCATATCAGGAGGCACTTAAACGATTTCTGAAGGCCTCAGAATTAAATTACAGTTAAAAGCAATAAAGTCCCAGAACTGAGCAATCCAGCACTTAAAGCTGTTTCTATATGAAGTCACAGGAGGCTGCTGTCAAAAGGAAAAGAACAAAGAGGATTTGCTCCTCCTGGTGCAAACCAGGACCACCACAGTGCTCTGAAAAAGTTTCACTGGAAATCCTGGAATCATGAGCAGGATCCTTATTTTCAAAGCTCAATCCAAAGGTAGCTGAAAATTTGTGAAGCATCATCTTTCATCCCCTCTGGGCCAACAGATGAGTTGTAGCTTTAGGTTGCACATTCTTTCTGTGCAAATTCCATGCAATTTTACAGCACTGTTTTCAGTCCATTGTTGTCAATGGTCCTTCTGATTCCTCTCTGTGAGCAATACTTCAGCTGTCACTGGGGTCTGATGCCATCAGGACAGCCTGCTGTACCGAGAGATCTTCAAGTGAAAATAAAACTGCCAAGCTCATCTGGTCTTCTCTAATGGATATAAATGAATCCAGCAATGCATGCCAAGCTTTTGATGAGCTGTATGGTGCTATAAAAAACATGCTGCTGATGAGGTTAGAAACCCCATCCTTTCTGCCTTGTGGTTTAGGATATATGTGCTGTACTGAAATGCTGGAAATAGCAAGATGTGTTAGTTTAGTTCACTTTAATAAGAATGTCTGTTTATGAATTGGCTTAATTTGACTTCTTTACAAGCAATATCAGTTCTCCCTGTCTTGAATTGTCCTTTTTTTTGGTGGTGTAGACACCACTACTATTACTGGCTCCTGGCTGACTGCATACTTGACAAAGTTTGTTATGAGGTCGTGATTTTTCTGGCATCATGAAGGACATGGCTATGGAGTAAATGCACAGAGATCTTGCTGTCAGAACATGTGTTCCAGCTTTCCTGTGTTTCCTCCAAATAAATACAATGTGAATCTACCTGATAAAGACACCTAAGTGAGTGGAACAGTGAAGAACCCAAAATGCAGAACCATCTGACACTGACAATGGTTCTTTATCTGGATCTCACCTTCAGCCTGTCTTAGCTTTGGTTCCCATCTGTATAATTATGCTAGCAGTTATGTTGTCCAGCAACATGTTTATTTTCCTAGGTTAGGTGAAGCTGAGGTCCCACTGCTCTGAAGAGGTAGCAGGTGGACTGAGAGATGGAAAGGCCAGAAAAGCTGCTCAGACTTGTGAGGTTTCAAAGGGCTCGTGGGTACAGAGGGGAGCAGGCTCTTGTTTGCCCAGCCAGACCTGCCAGTCACTCTGGTTATATCCACATCTGGACATCGATGTGGGGTGCATTTCCTTGTCTCCTCCATCTCCCAGGCTTTTGGCAGTACTGCTTCTCTTGGGTTTTAGGACTGGAACAATGTTTTCAAATGCTGGTTTGTGAAGAGCTCTGAATCAGGTTGGATCTCTAGGATGTTCCAAACTTATCAAGACAAATCAGGTCTTTGGAAACATCATTGTTGCCTGACATTTAAAAAAACCAAAACAAACCAAACCCCTAAGTCCACTCTATGCTTTCTTTTGCACAGATACAAATCATCAGACATGAAGCTTCCATATTTGAGAAGTTTATGTTTGGTCTTCAAATTTCAAAGCAGGTCCATTCTTGGCAGAACTCGTGTCTTAGTAATAAGTCAGTTACAGACCTAGATCTTCTTCTTTGCTTCATGTCTGTGCTGAATGGTGTGGAATTACACATCTTCTACTGGCTTAGTTCAGGAAGTTCCAGGGAGCTGGAAATGAGTAGTGCCAACTCACTTGAATTTGCTAATACTTTTCAAGTCTGTTAGAGCTTGTTTCTACACCTATATGTGTTTAAGCTGTACTGATGACAAATATCTTTACATCCTGAAGCACCTGCTTGTGCAATGAAAGGGGTGAGTACAGTGACAAAGGTTTATTCTGCCTTTACACAGGTGTGGGGTTTGGCTCCTGCCAGTCCTTCCTCTGTGGTTGAAGGGTTACAAATCCAGAGGCTGGAAAGAGTTTTTGTAAAGGACAAAAACCCAGTCACTGGTTCCTTCAGTGAGCAGAGGAGTTACACAGATGGATGTTGTAGCTGTGATGGTCTCAGTATACAAGAAAACCATGGTTTACAGAAAGAGATAATATTTTTATTAATCCAAATGATTAACAGGCTTGGAAAAGAGCTGGCAAGATTTCAAGTATGTGAGACCTAAAGAAAAATGCTGAGACATAGCCTATGAATGAATCTAAAGATTGAAGGCATTTATCTTTTATTTGGACTCCTTCACAGTTTCTTAGTATTTGTAACTCCAACACTAATTGGAGTTTATAAATGAGGTGAAAGTTCTCTTTTTACTGTCCTCCTCTGAATGTAGAGCATTTGTCTCCATGGGGAGGTTATTAATTTCTCCAGTTTGTCCCCACTAAGTGTCCAGTTGTCTCCACTAAAACATTTTTGCATAGGCTGCTGTCTGTAACATGCTGACACCATGGGAGAGGGTCAAGGCTGCCATGGAACCCAGCCACAAGTGCTTTGTGACTGGCCACGCTCCAGGTTACCCCCTCTGGGGTTGGTCATGGTACCTGCTCTCCTCTAAATTTGGATGAGCTGGCTGAGCTCCTCAGACTCCATCTATAGCCACCAGAGAGGGAAGAATCTTCCAGAATGTTGCAGAGTATCTGATTTAGGCTACACCCCTAAAGGAAGATCTGGAGGAACAAATATCTCTCCACCTCTTCTGGAGAGCTTCAGGAAAACCAGTCCCACTGCACCCCACCAAACTTTAGTCTCCTGCATGGGGTGCCCATGTCCCTCTTTCCTCTAAACACTGACCCTTCTGTGTGTCTATAACCCAGAGAAGATGACTGTGCTGCCACCATGTGCACCTTGGTTCACAGGCCTGAACTGAGAAGTTCAAAGGTTGATCACTAAAGCAGGTAAGTTGAATCCTCTCCTCTCTGTTTTAGAGATGCTACAGGGACACCTACAGTGTGTACAATATTCCTTAGGGGACAGGAAGAGGTTGTGCAGGGTGGACATGTGCTCTGGGTGTCCCAGATAACACATCACCTCCCTCAGCTCAGCTGGAGCTCATTTCAAAGTTCTGACTGCTCAGCAAGTCACTACATTTTCTGGCTGCTCATCATCTGAGGCTGGAAAATGCTATTCAGTCCTTTCAGCAACTCCAGTGAATGTTGTACTTGGTGAACATTTTAGTTTCCAG
>VZTT01046074.1:0-28674 GCA_013400855.1 Buphagus erythrorhynchus | reverse complement strand
TTTTTTTGTGCGAATCGGTCCAGCTGAAGTGAATGGCAATTCTCATGAGTGTGAGCTAGATGAAATCAGTTCACTTTTGCTCAGATTACAATATTTTTTGACAGCTTTCTGGAAAGCATAGATAAATAGGAAACCTTTTGATGAGAAACCTAGACAAATGAGAATCCTCTGATATGGAGGTATTGTCCACTTTGCCAACAGTTTTTTGGAAGCAAGTTATCTCTAGACAAGAGGCATATCTATTCTGTTTTTTCACCAGTGTTGTTGAACAGGGTGAAAATGTTGCCTATTCCAGAAGGAGCAGTTTAGATTAGATTAGATTAGATTAGATTAGATTAGATTAGATTTTACCCACAATTTGCTGTCAGGTCAGATATTGTTACTTAGGTAAAAATGTGCCAATTGTTTTTTTTTAATTTTTCAGGGTTTTTCCTTTCCCATGATATCTGTGAGTGAGAAGTTCAGAGCCTTGCATTCTACTTTTCATGTTATCTTCCAGATCCATTTTATCTCTGTCCAGATCTTGTTGTCACAGCTCTCTGTGCCCAAGTGTTAAGGTTTTTTTCACCTGGCCCAGATAAATCTTTTATTTTAGTGGACATCAGATAAAGACCAATTATTTCTATGATGTCTACTTTATTTGGAAAGGCCCTTCTATTCCAGTCCAATGTAAAATTCATTGCTCTCATGACTGACTCAGCCTTTCCTTCCCCAGGCTGTATCCTCTATTTCTGAAACAGGCTGTAGAGATTCTGCTCCCCTGGACGTCCTTGTTACATGGTACTAGAAGTCAATTTGCACTTAAAATTGGATGACACTTCATGGCTGGCTGACATGAGCACGTGTCTGACATTGTAGCTGGCCCAGCTTTAAAACCAAGCTCCCAATTGTAGCTGCCAAAATCTTAATAGGATATATAGTAATCCTGCTGATGGCAGAGGTAATTTTCAAAGGGGACTCAGATGGAGGGCTTGTTCTGTCTCCAGTCCTCGGGATTAGCAGCATTCATGGACATGTGTGAACATTTGCAGATCCAATGTGAAAAGCCAGGCTGAAGATTTCATTAAGTCTGTAATCTGTTGTCATTTGACTGCATATCTATGACTGCAAAAAGCAGCCACACAAATTATTTCCAAAAATTTACTTCGAGGCTAAGATCTATTTGAAGAAAAATAATTTTCCTGTGTTACATTTCTTTGAATTCTTATAAAGATGTTGTGCTTTGTGTATGGCCTAAGCCACTTGTATAAGCCCCAAGAAACAGTTGTAGTGCCAGGGCTGACCCACCTACAGTACTGGTTCCAGCCACCATGGGAATTTACTGATCTCTGCTTTCCTCCTCATTTTTCAGCTGGTTTCCTATTCAACCTTTTGCTTACTATACTCTTTCATGTCACTTTGGTCCAGCTTTTGACTTTTGATGTTAAGCACTATCCAACACCTTTGAGTATATTGAATTTTTGAGGGAATTTTCGAGTTTGAACAAGTTTTGCTGCCTTTATATTGCCTTTTAAATGCTCTGCTAACTTATTTGTTGTCCTAGTTAGTGCTTCATCCAATTCCCTGCCAGATGTTTTCTCAGACTTCATCCCCTAGGAGGTGCTCTGAGACAATTTCCCACTGTTGATGGTTAATTGGCAAACCTGTCTTCTGTGTTTGCTCCTTAAATCCTTGTTTAAGCTACAGCAGGACAATGTGCTAGTTTTCTCTTTTGCCGTGATGTAAAACTTGACAGCTGAGACACTCTCTATAAAGGAGGATTTCTTCATCTAGTTCTTTTGTAATCAAAGCTTGTGAAGGAGCTGGGTAAAAACTTTCTGGAAAGGGAGGAAGTTGCAGCCTAAACCTGCTAAAACAAAGGAGTGCATAATGCATTGCTTAAACTGTAAATCCCAGCAAATATCCTTTCAGGATTTGCTCTGGGATTGATGCTTGGCAGCAAATCATGGCTGAAGACAGGGCTATTTTTGGCCCAGTTAGGATTTCCCTTAGTTTTGTAGCCAAGTGCAAAACCACCATCCAGCTGTATTGCTAGATATAGCACTGACCTTTTTACCTTTTTGGATCACAGTTTGACTCTTAATTGAAATTGCACTAAAATTACACCTTATGTCCCAAACTTGTCTGTCTCATGAAACCAGTACAGCATATTGGAACAATCTGTTCTCAAGTGACACAGAGCAGACTCTGAGGAACCACTGTGTCTCATCTCTGCTGCTGGTGGTGATTCCTCCAGAACACCATGGCTAAAGCTGCTATTGAAGGAGGTGTTCACTTGGGTGGAAGAGCATGCTGAGGCTATGTCTGATTTCAAAGGAATTGGCTCCCCCTCTTAAATGACCATCCAAAACATTCCCATGAAGCAGAAGGAAAAGGTCATTAGAAAAAACTTCTTTGAGATCTCACAGCAAGAGGAAGATATATCTGTAGAAATTGGAAGTTCCTTCAAGGCTGCTGTGACATCTGCACAGGTCTGCAGAACAGTGTGCACTGTTTGTGTCAGTACACCTTGACCCTGACTTCAGGACTGGAATATTTGTCCTGGCTGCATTTCAGTCCTGTAATATGAAAAGTACCAGCTCCACTGAGCTCTCAATCACAGAATGGGTCCGGCTGGAAGGATCTACAGTGGGTTATCTGGTCCAACCTTCCTGCTCAAGCAGGATCATCCCAGAGCATGTGGCCCAGGATTGTGTCCAGGTAGCTCTTGAATATCTCCAGTGATTGAGACTCCACAACTGTTCAGGAAAATCTGCTTCAGTGCATGGCCACCTTCCTCCCTCTCAAAGGCATCCTAAAGGACAAAAGGAGGCTGTTCCATGTTTGGCTAAATCTCTGATTTGAGTAATTAGAGTATCAGGATCATGAGGACATAAATATACTGCTTGGTTTAGCGTGTTTACTTTTGTTTCTTGTAGTTCTGATGCTTTCCTGGCTAAAATAAAACGTAATTTACACCAAAAGACTCAGTGAACTTTGTGCTAAGGAATACAGTGATGTTTATATGAAGGGTCACTTTAACATTGTACCTTATGCTCTGCCTAGGAAGAAGGTGCAGAAGAGTTTTGTAACACCGTTTGCAGACCTGCCAGCAGGGAGTGGGAGAGACCTGTCTGAATTTGGAGATCAGCAGTGAGTAGGATACTGCTTTCCACCTAACGAGACTAAGTGAGTAAAACACAGCTCCCCTGTGCAGCTGAAATATCTGCAAAATTATACAGAAAATAAATGCTGTAGCAGCAAGCCAGTTCTGCAGTAGTTATTTGGCATATGATATATGCAAAAACTCAGGGCTATTATTCCTTCTCGAACTCTGTCCAAAGCTACCTTTAATGGTCTCAAGTAAAGGGAAATCTGTCACTTTTTCCTGGAGTCCTCCGTGTTCTAGAAGCCATTTCTTCCAGTCAATCTCCATTAACTTTCCTTTGGTCAGATTCATACAGTTATACTTTCTCTGGCCTTTCTTTCTCTGATTGCTCCTCTTTGCTTTATACATGTCTAGGAGAGCTGTACAAACAGTCTCTACCTCTAGGACAGCTCCCTGTCCCAAGAGGAATTTGCCAGTGCTGAAGATAGGCATTTTTATCATGATTGATGACCTTATGGAGACAAAGTGAAACGTGGAGTCTTGAGGACTTGCCTGTAAAGTTGGGTAATTGGTTGCATATGAGGCAGGTTAATCACTGTCATAGTCTTGTGTGTTGAATGTACAAGAAGAAGGTTGCATGGTGGTTTGGGGCTGTCTAGAGGGGATATGCAGAGTTGAGAAGATGCTGTGCACACAAGATCAGTGTGGCTAAATGGTGAATGCTGGTTAAAACCTGGGAATACAGTGTAAAGACTGTGCAAATCATCTTCCCAAACATCAGCCTTCACTCAAGATGGCATGGCCCTGACAGGTAGATGTGTGTCATTAGTGTTATTCAGGGGGAGTGTGAAGGAGCTATGCTGACCCCACTTCGAGTACCTAAAATGAGGTAGAACTTGGTGCTTCATTTCTCAGCATAGCTGCTTGTGGTCTCTAGCTCTCTGTCTTGCTGTTTTGTGTATAAACTGGGGGTAATGCTGCTCTACCTTCACAGGAGCTTGTTAAATGTCTTTTTGGGGCACTGAGACTGAGGAGTGCTGGGCAGGATACATTAAGGGAGGTGAAAGTAATAGCATTGTGCAGACAGCAGGGCTTAGGAGCCCGTGCTGAGCCATCAAGGGGGAAGAAAATTGTGAGGAGCTGTTAGATGAGATTTACCTTTCCTGTGTGCTCATGTTTTGTGGAGCAAGTTTGTGACCTATATTTTAATGCTGCCTACACTGGATGCTTTTCTCTGCTTTTCTAAGAGTGATTTTGGCTCTTCTTGATCATTTTAGCTCAAGTGGGGCTGGGTGTATAAATGCTGTCTGATGAAGCATGTGAGGAGGATACTGGGGAGTTGTAAGACACAGCTGATGCTCTCTGCACATTGACTGTTCCAGGCATTTTTCCTCTTCAGCTGGGCTGCACTAAGTCAAACTATCTGAGTGAACATAGGGACAAAGTGACAAAGAGTAAATCACTTAAGAAATGGCAAGCCTAGAATTATGTATGTTATTTCTATATAGTGAACTTCAGGAGCCTGATGGGGAACTGTTTTGTCCATTGATGGAAATAGTTTCCCTGATAAACTATTTGCAATTACCTGTTAATTGTCTTCCTTCAGCTCCTGTCATGCCATCTGGAAATCACCAAAGCCTGGCTATTAACAAGTGCCTTCTCAGCTCAGCAGGAAGACTGGGCTCCTGATTTTCTAATCAGAATATCAGGCTGCTCCTCTTGTCTGGGCTTGAAGTGTGAAATACAGCATGATGATGGTTAAGGGCAAGATTACTGCATGGGGCACTCCACATTTACCCTTCTGTCTTGAGGAGCCAGCTGTGAATGCAACTCAAGTGGAGTAAGCAGGGGTTGGTTTCTCCCCTTTTCCCAGACAGGATCATTTCTGCTTGGGATTGTCCAAGGTGCTTAGGAAACAAACTACTCCTACAGCAAGCTGATACTGAACTCCCACTTCATGCAGTTTGAAAGGCCCAGGTAGAGCTTTCCCACCAAGAGGATTAATTTGTCTTGGATTTTCTTGTATCTGTAGTGAAGACAAAGGAATTCAGAGCTTTCAGTCACTAAGAAAACCTTGAAGCAAACAACTGCAAAGTCACACTGCAAACTTACACACTACTTTTCCTGGGAGTTCTGTATGAGTGCAAGCAAATGAAAAATGTGAACTTTTTAAGACAAGATGTTTCTAAGCTGTGCATTCTCAGGGAAAGCAAGGATGGCTTTTCCAAATGTGAGTGATTTGAAAGCCTTGTCTGATGGTCCACAAACTTCCGCTAGAAAAGAATTTGGCAGGAGACCACACAGGATAAACTTCCGGCAGAAATCATCTACTGGAAGGGAAAGGAGTCAAAACTCAGGACCTCTGGTGGGAAAAAGAGTTAGATATATAATAGGATAGTGACTGCTCTTCCAGTGCAACCACTCCACAAGCAAACTGGCAGGAAGGAGTAATCCCCTCTGCCTTGTTCACTGCTTTGGGCAGCTGACCAGTGTTTAGGGCAACAGGTACACAGAAATCTTTCCTCTTAATCAGCATCATGTCAGATTGGTTTCCTCCAAGCAACTCAGATCATGTTGATGACCATAGAAGAGGAAAACTTCACATTAAAAAAAAAAAAAAATCTTCATCACTTTTTTATTGTATGAAACCAGGCATTTTTCCTTTGTCAGAAGCATTGCAAGTGTTTCACCAACAGGTTTATCAACTCAGATTTTGTTCAAAGAAATAATACTTAGTCACAAAGCTAGTGTGTATTGTAACTAAAAATTCATAAGGAAGATGAGAAACAAATTTGCCTTGCTCCTGACTAATATGAGCTTTGCAAAGAGAAAGGAACATTGTTGACCTTGCACCTTTGCTAAAACGAATCAGCCATCTGGAGCTCAGTTTTTTCTTCAAAAATAATTACTGGGGAATAAAAAAGCTACAGTTGTTGCCTTATTTTTATTTCACTCCTGAATTTTGGGCAAATTTGTCTGGGACAAATTTTCTAGTTTTTTATAAATTAACAATGGCTGGAAACATGGAACAAAAGTTGGTTCTCTCTCATGTGAGCAGCACTCAGCCTGGTGTTCAGTGCCCACAGCCATGTCCACAGCAGCACCATGGTCCCAGTTTGCACTGATGCAAACCCATGTCATCTTCCCCTCTGGAGAGTACTTGTTGCAAAGCTGCCCTTGTGCTGTGGTTGCCTAGAGTGGTAGGAGCTGCTCAGGTACATTATTAGGTTTAATTTCAGCAAATGGTGAGACTAAAATAAAAATCCAGGATTCCCACTTCCTTTTCTTACCACTTTCTCAGGATAAAATGTCTTGCATGTTAAAGAGGTAGAATAAAAATCGCAAGATTTGACATTGCCAAAGTAATTTCTTCTCAAATTTGGCCTATGCTTCAGGGTTTTGAAGAATAGCTTTTATCATTCTTCCCAAGAGTGTACTGCTAAACAAATAAATATTCTTCCACCAATGTTTACAATCAGAAGGGGCAGCCAGAAAATTTGCAAGCAGTGAAAAATAAATTGGTCAGTAGGTATCTTTGCCAACAGGGAAGTAGAGGAAAATAAACAGCATCTATTATGGAAATATATTTTATTTGAAAGGTGTTGTCCAGTCCAGACTCTTGAAGACTTATCACCAGTGTTGAGGTGTCCTGGCTTATATCTTTGATTTATGTTTGAACTTGTTCACATTCATCCAAGTGTTGAGAAATAGCCAGTTTAACAAACAAAGTCTTTTATTCACAGCTATACAGGGGTCATATTGCAGTTCTGTGTACAGATAATTGCATTGTGTATCTTGACTATCATTTTTCATGTTTGCTAATAGTTGCTGTTTGCCAACAATTAGTGTCTTTCTGGGACTTAACTGCAGCAGTTGCTTTCTCTGCAATTATATTCACTTCAGCAAAACAGTTTTATTCTGATTTTGAGCATATAGGATCACTGATTCACTCCAGGGGTCTGCCTTAAAGTTTTACTTTGAGTAGGTCTGTGTGGTTTACTGGGTCATGGATTAATCAGGAAGAGATCTCCAGCTCAAACAGTCCTGAATAATTAAAATATCGTTGGGAGATCAAAGAAATGAAATATGAATCAGTCCAGTAGGATCTTTGGGGCTGCAGCTCAGCTGTCTGAGATGCTCAGCTCCTGCAGGACCAGCTCTGCCTACCAGGTTTTGCTGGTCAGACAGTCTGTCATAGGTACAGATGAGAGAATTTATCTTCAGACTTGGTGCCTGCCCCAGGAAGATCCATGAGGACAACAGGGATTGTTAAACTCAGGGAAGGGTAAAACAAGATGAGGCTCCTGGTCAGGTATTCTGCTCACAGTTCAGCCTTGTGGCATTTAATGTGTGCAGCTGCAACTTGTGATTCAAACAGGCATTTCTGTCATTATCAGAGTGCCACTTACCTTCCAAGTGCCTTGCAAACTTTATTAGCTCATGAGATCTTTGAGGTACAAGAAGCTTGTTTTTACAGACTGAATTTTTTTCTTTGCATGCCTTAGGTGAGGAGAGATCCCTTTAGCCCTGATGCAATGAAGAGGGGGGCATTTTGTATTATCTGCAATTATTATTTTCTACTTGTTTTATTTGGATAAAATTTACTTTACTAGGAAATTCAGGTCTCATCACTGCAAAGTCAGAATGTTTCATAATGTGTGAGGTAAAATCCCTTTTTGTCAAAGTATAAAATGTTACATCTTTAAATCTCATTTGGGAGGCGCTGTGCAGCTCATTATTTGCTTCTAGTGCCCAAAGATGCCTGGGTAGATTGTGGTAATATCAGCAAGGAAGGATGCAGACACACCATGATGTGCTCAAGCAAGAGGTAAAGATGTCTAGATGGAGTGGAGGAGGTAGCTGCTAAGCCAGGACAGTCTCTCTTGTGATCAAGGGGTCTCAAGAAAAAGCTGTGTGGCTCCCATCAGCCAGTACACAGGAAAGTGAATCCTTGTGACCATGTGGCCAAAATGAGATAGTAAATCTTTCAGAGAAGAAGGGAACTCTGGTTTAGAAGTAAATACAGCAAAATCTTTTACATTTATTATATGCATGTCATATATCAGAGACCAACACGTTTACTTGAAAAGGAACAGGCATCTGTTCAAAGAATCCCCCTTCCCTGGTCAGTGGAATTTCCATCACTTCAGTCACTGTATTCAGCTTTCTTGCCTATAGGAGAGAAAAAGGGCAGTGAGAAGGGCAAATAGTTGGAACTTCTCATCTTTCAATTTGCTTTTTACAAATGCAGCATTGGGCCTTGTCGGTGGGGAGGATAGTTCTGGGAGTAGAGCAACTCATCAGAAAATCCTGTCAATTTTTCATCAAACCTGTTTCCCTCCCAGCCTGTAGGAGGTCTGGCAGACAGGTAACAAAGATGATTGCTAGCTCAAAGGTGATAACACTGGCAAATAGGATTTTTGAAGTTAATCAGAGCATCTTGGTTTATGACCCAACCATGGAATTTCAAATGCATGCAAAAATCATGAAAACTTCCCTTTGTTGCTGGCAATGATTCTGAGTCTGTTTTAGAAATGTTCTTACTCCATCTATTTATCTACTGTGTCTTGAATGGGAATTTTGGCTTATCACCTTGCCTCACATGGTGTGCAAGCAGAAGAGCTACCTTGTCAGGAAAGAACTATTATTTTTGCCCTTCTAGGGACATGAGACACATTTAAATGCATCTTTGTCTTGTGGGTGAGCACTCAAGAAAGAGATTAGGCACTGAATTGGGAGCTTAACTTCATTGCAAAGTAATGCATGCCTATGTTTGGTACACTGACTGGCTTCTAAGATGGCTTAATTTATTTTGTTAACCTTAGCTCCTTAGGCCATTGTTAATTGTGTTGGCAGAGTTATTCAAGTGTGTTATAGAGAATAATTTTGGCTGAGGTTTTGGATCTGTGCTATGTAAGGAGAAATTTGGGTGGCAATAAGTACAGTTTAAGTTCAGTTTGTGTTCAGTGTGCCGTAAATTGACCAGACATGTTCAACAGCTATTTGCACTCCAAAAGTATCATTGTAAATGAGAAGGGTTTTGCATAACTGTGAAAAGTAGTTCATTTGGTAACAGCCTAGTCACCAAATTCACATAACTTACCCTATTTCTGCATGACTCTGTCATGCTGAGCTGTGGATGGTATTGGAGAGAAGCTGCTTTAGCAGGACAATCTGCAGGATGGTCATTACTGAAGAGGGGTAAATATGAGCTGTCCTTCCTCATAGCTAAAAGTTTGTGAATAGTTTCTTTGTCATATACATGAGTATTACAGGAATTTCTCCTACTGACCAGCAGTTGAAAATCATTCTGCAGAGACAAAAGTAGGATACTGATAGTCTTGACCAGGACAGGTTTATTGGACTAGCCATATAACGATACTCTGGAAATTCCTTTCAACAAGAATAATTCTGTGATCTAGGTTATACTGCCGACAGAATATTTGGAGCTCTTGGTCAGCTGGGAAATGATTAAAATGTTTTAAAGGTGTTTTTTTGTATTGGTTACTCACAAATGAAATACAGATGTAAAACTGCTTGAGCTATAAATCTGGCCTCAATCATTCCTAACATTTCAACATCATACTGTGCAAAATGGCCTCCACTTAAGTAATTTCCAAATGACTGAACTTCACATTTTTCTTCTGTTATTGTCATCAACCTCACCAGATGTCATAATCAAGGAAGAAGCACTAATGAGAAGCTGCTGGTAAATTTGGCATGTCTCAGTCACTTCCATGTGAATACCTGGAAAAGAGACTGAGCATCTACAACAGCCAACATGAATCAAAAACAAAACTAAGAATGAGAGCATGGCTTTGAGTTGTTCTTTCAAACCACTCTGTATAATCAAAATAAATAGTCCTGTCAGTGTATACAAAGCAATAACCTGACTCATGAACAAGGTGAACTTTCCAGCCTTGTGTTTCCACTATTGCGCTCTACAACTAGACCTAGAAAGACAGATGTCATCTGCACCTTGGTGAGCATGATAAGCAGTGACTATTTTGTAACCAACACAAGTCTGTTATTTATATTCATACAGCTCAGCTATACCACTGATAGATAAAAAGTTACAAGAACTTTGGTGCTCCATTAGATCTCTTTTAAGATTACATGAATCAAGATGGCAAAGAATGATAAAAATAGATTGTTCTCTTGCTGCAATTATTGCAGTCACTGGCTGAGTCTTTCCGTAGTTAACTCTTACTTACACTGAACAGACATTTTCCAGATATTTGCATGGCTTAACACATCTGTTTGCATATTTTCTCAACCAGCCAGATTTTCTCACTGATTGAATCTGAGAAAACCTATGGAGAGAGAGAAAATATGGAGAACAAAATGTGTGCAACATATTTCTCCTTATGTATGTTTTCATCCCAGCTGCTCTTGTAATAGAGATGTCTGAGAGCATTTTGGATGTGATGAACTGTGACCTTCAGTGAACAATGGCCCATCCCCAATACCCAGAGCTAAACTTTCTCAGACTAAGGATTGTCCTCATCCTCCCTGCAGTGTGTAAGTTTCCTTTATGTGGATCTTCATGATGGAATAAGCTAAGATCCAGGTCTGAGCATTCAAATATCTTGGATAAAATCTAACTTCAAGGCCCCTGTGCCTGCACTTTATGATTGTACAGAGAAGTGCTTGTAAAGCTGAAACCTGTTTGTAAACAGTTTGTTGAATGAGAAGCTAAGTTACCATCTGTCCTCTTTGTGCAGCTTTCCCTTTTTGATGTTTTGCAAGTTCTTGCACATGTAGAATTTGTATTGTTGATGGAGAGTGAATTTTGTGCGTGTGGTCAACATGCATGTATCTAAGAGATAGAATTTTTTTCCTATTTAACTTTGAAACAAAGGTAATGTATTTAAGTAAGGTTATGTAGTCATGATCAGAAATTATGGCATGTGCCCTGGATGACCAGACACAGAGACTAAGCTGTAAGTTGTGTACACTGAGTAAATGTGTTAAGACACAGTTTGGGAAGCACCTGGTGCTCTGGTCCCTTGGGAGAAGCTATATTTGGCTCTATTAAATGAAAAGATGGATAAATCCCCACAATCTGCCTAGAGGAAATTTGTAAACAGAGGGGCTGGAGAAAAACTATATTGAAAAATTGTTCACTAGTCCTAATGATTTAACGGATACAGTATGGATATTTCAGTAGTGGAGAGGATGATGGGATGTGTTAGAGAAGGCTGGATTGAATCCAGGCCTTTAGGATGATTTTCTGTGACAGTTTGGTTAATTATAAGAACCACATGAAAAAAGGCACATAAACTTCATCCTGTTCTGTTTTAAAACTTTCCCCAGAGCATTAGTCCTTCTTTAGAGGTTACCCTCTGATATGTAACACGTCCCGTGTTGTTTTGCTAAGCTATGACTCTGTAATAAGTGTTTGAAATTTACAGCTTCAGTTAGTCATAGACTTGAGAAGTGTTTATTTTTTCTCAGTTGTTCTTGCTATGTAATGAATGTAGCTCACTGAGTACTCTGACTCCAGCCCTGGACTCTGGCAGCCGCTGTCTTTCCAAGGAATAGCACATTGGCTGCAGCACACTGGTAATAGGAGTGAGGCATTTCTGCCCATCACAGAGTAATAATTTGCAGACTGGGGAGGAGAGGCTAGAACTGAAGTCACACAAGGTCATTTCTGGCTGAACTGAAAATAAAACCCATGTTTTAAAGGTAGCTTAGGAAAATTGCAGCCACTTATCCATATTGGTTTGCAGAAGGAGCCTGTCTGCCTATTTAGATGTGGTGGTTGCAAAATGGGGGGTTTCTTTCCCATAAGTAACTCGTTTGTTTCGGTGAGTTAAAATTCCCTATTTGGATAAAGGTCTGTGACTGCTGGCAGTCATTGTGATTAGTACCATGTTGCAAACAGCTCAGGGTTTCTTGCACAATGGGAGCTGCTGTGCATGAAGGATCCTGGATCTTCTTTAGGACACTTTAGAAGCATGTGTTTGTATTTTGAGAAAAACTGAATGTGCTTTAATGGGAAAAGGAAACGCCACCATTAATACTAGATGTATGTTCTATAAATGACTAATACTGCAACTAAATCCAAATTGAAACTACGCTTCTGTTCATCAAGATTGATTAGCAAGTGTTTACTGTAGATGATTTATTTAGTATTTCCATAATGTTCTTAGCAATAGCTGCATAGCACTTATGTAAAGATTTCTTTCAAAGGTGGTCTCGGTAGCCGTTTGCTGTGGGGAGAAGCTCAAGCTCTGTGCCTTGGCCTGCTGTTGCCCCCAGTGAGTACCTGCTCTGTGCATGGAGGTCACAGGGTGGGTTCCCTCTGCTGCTTCCCAGGCAAGCAGTGATTGCCCCTGGAGTGGTTTGGTTGCCCCTGGGGCATTTTGGTTGCCCTGTGCAGGCTGGCAAAGACTGTGCCATGCTGTGGGTGGCAGTGGGGGACCAGCAGCACTGCCTACAAAGTGGAGCACAGCCCCAGCTCTAACAGCCATTTCTGAGCTGCTGATATCTTTGCCAACATTTTGATGTTTGAGCTAAAGTTCTTTTGCTGATGCCTGCTTCAGACCAATGTGTGCATCTTTATTAATTTAATAAAAGTAACATGGGGTTGATTTTATTTTGTTTAGATAGTTAGAGGAAGTTTGCAGTTCTGCCTGCGCTCAAGGGATGCGGGTCACCAGTTCATTTTTACTGCCGTTAGTTATGAAGTATTTTATTCTCCTTTTCATTATTTTTCCCTTGACATTCTCAGTCTGGGGTGGACTTTCTCATTGGTGAGTCAGCTTCTTTTCTGGTTGTTCCCCCAGAATTACCTTATAGGCTTCATCTGCAGCTCCTGGAATGTCGCAGGGCTGTCAGTGTGTAGGGCTGAGGTGGGAGTGTTTGAATTTCCCTGTCTCTTTGAATTGTTCTCATGAGGAGAAGCTGGGCTGGAGGGCTCTGTTTCTAATATATCTCTTACTCACATGCATGAACATTGCTCAAAGGTGACCAAGTGTCCCAGTCCCCAGCTGCAGCAAACACTGATGATGTGGACAAGGCTCTCGAGACTGTTTTCAGCCTTTGCCACAGACAGTATTAAACTTGGTGTGCTGTGTCTAGCAGTGCTCTCAAAGGAGTAAGGATGGAAATACATCCTTTTGTTTTTTTCACTGCAAAACACTGTGGGAAAGCTGCCCTGGACCTGTGAGGCTGCAGTGACTGTGCTTGTTTCAATTGCCCAAGAATCACCCAAGGCATCAGACCAAGTGGTGGTGATGCCTTTGCCTGCTGCTGAGCTTTCACAAAGCCCCAGCTGCAGGTGGGTCCTTTCCACAGGCACCATCTGGTATCTCCCAGTAGTGGCACCATGCAGGTTTATATCAAGGATAAAGCAAACCTTAGATAGCATCAGAGAATCCCTTTTAGAAGTGCACTTAGAAGGGCTGTGAGCATGGGCCTCTGAAAATGCAATGGAGGCTTCATTTAATTACTATGTGTCCAGAACCTCTGCTCTGCACAGCCAGTAGACATCTGCCTTTGTAGTGGTATCAGTCAGAAAAAATGACCAGGGCATTTTCACTGCAGGGGCTCCACTCTATTTCCTATAAGAGGCTTGAAACTGCTGGGTTTGGCAGCAGCCTGAACTGATAACTACTGACCACACAGGCTATGGGACACATGGACCTGGGTCACAAGATCTGCCAGGAATTCAGGGCCCAGGGAATAATCTCACAGGCTGCAGTTCAGTGTAAATTATTTCCCTCTGAAAAATATTCCTTTTTCAGGGCTTTACTGGATCATAAAATGTGGCCCTTAGGAGGTGGAGGCTGCTTTAGGCTTGCTGATTGGATTAAAATATAATTATTTCCTGTTCTCCCCAAATCACTTGATACCCAGTTGGGGGTGCTGCAAAGAGGATGCAACCCCTTGCCCAGGAGCTGAATAGGATTTCTCTTCATTCAGCAGAATGGAAAAGAAAAATAGAGAATAATGCATTAGGGACTTATATGCTGTTGTACAAACAATTGCTTGGCATCAGAGCAAAGCCAAGTAACCCCACCAGCTCTCATTCATAGTTGACCAGCAGCAGGAGGGTCAGGTTCATTACCTGGGGGATTCTGCTCAGATGCAGGCTCCAGTCCAGCAGGGAGATGTCAAGAAAGAGTGAAGGCAATGCAATCAGCTCTGAGTGTAAAAGTTACAATCCGTTAGAGGAGGGAGCTCATAACATCCTGCAATGAGTGAAGCGAGACTGCGGCTGAAGGATGAAGGAAATCGGGGTGGAGGATTTTCTGGCTTTTGAGGTTTTATGAACCTTGCAAACTGTTTTATGGGTTCACAAAGCTAGTTGAGTCTGCAAACCATTTTTTTTTTTTTTTTTTTGTAATTTAATTCCCTTTTCTTTCCAGGGCCATCCAGGTTAGCAATAAAAATAATGTCAAACAATGAAGTAAAGCTGAGCCTGTTCTGCAAAGACTAGAACATCCCACCAGAGACAGCTGAGCCACAGAGAAAAAGCACACTGTCTTTATTCAGTGAATGGTGAATAAATGGATGCTCATGCTGGCTGCGATTTGTTTCTATTCTCATCTTTATTTTCAGTAACTTTCACTCTTCTCTGTGTTGTGTTTAGTTTTGAGGGTTTTTTTACTTTGGTTTCACAGGGAAGCAAAACTTGCAAAATAAATTCATTTGTACATGTATGAGTGCCTTTCAATCTCACCCATTTGGTGTTCTTATTGTGGCAACTAATTTCATTCAAATTTACAAGAAAGGCACAGTTCTCAAAGGTAATTGTGTTCCAACATGTTTTGTGAAAATAAGTGCCTGAAAAGAGGGGCAAGATCTTGTTAATGTTTTGAGCAAAGGGCTCAGGGAGTTGAATTCATTAGGAATTATAAACATAACTCCTCACCAAAGGAAAAAAAAAAAGAAACAAAAAAGAAAAGGAGGGAGAGGGCTCAGGAGAAACTTACCGTGCTTCAGCTTCAGAAAAAGCTTACAACTAGCATGTGACTGAAATCCTTATGAGACCGTGTCATTAACTCATGGACCTCTGTGTGTTTCTGCTTTGCTGAATGTCTCTGTAAAGCAGTATGTAACCTATAACATCTGAGAACAAATCAAACTGACAATCCAAGCAGCAGTGAAACTAGAGCAGCCTGTTTGTTATTCCATGCTTAGTCATGAGAGAAATGTGGAGCTTGTTTCACAAATTGAAACATCCCAAATTATCAGCAGGCCTGTGACCACTGCATTTTTGTTTTTTACTGGCAGTTAACTGAAGCCAAACAGGACCAGACCAAGCCTGTTACTTCATCTCTGCTTGGCTGGAAATGTTGCTGTGGTCTGATTGTGCTCCTGGAAATATCAGACGTGGCTTTGTATTGGAGGATGCTGGATCCAGAGACAATGATTTGTGAGTTGATCCTACTAATTGTGGGATGAGCTCCCTTTGGAGTCTACTGCTTGCTCTGGACTCTAAAGGACAGGCATATGTGAAAGGAGAAGTGATGTAAATGTTCAGGAGTTAGGTCTGGATAATGTTTTCATGTCCAAATTTCCATATAATCCCTGCAATTTCAATAGTACATTTAGGAAGAAGGAGAAAAAAGTAAAATATGTAAATATTTTTAAAAGAGAGGGAGAGTGGCTCCCTTCTGGTCAACATATCTGTCCTGCACAAATGTCAGATATTCCAGAGTACTGTGTGAGTGCTCCTCCTCTAATCCCTACTGAGCAGCTAGACTTGCTGACAAGGCAGCAGTTACTGGGCTGGGGCAGTAAGTGGTGTATTTACTGCAGCTTCTCTTGAAAGATCATGCTGAATTTTGCATCCCTTGAACTCTTGTGTTCATGGCAGGCACTCTCCTGGTTGTATAACAATACTGCTACCAGGTAAGTACTTTCATGGCCAAAAAGCAGGTGCCTAAATGTGTGTTTAGTGAAAGCCATTTCAGAAGTGAAATTTGGGATTGCCTCCCAGATGCAGCTTTTAGGGTGAATACAGTTATTTTGGGAAATGCACAGAGAAGCCCTGTAAAGGCTCTGCCCTCCTGTATCCTGCCATAAAGTGGTGCATGCAGCCAGTCACTGGGGATTCATAGCTACATGTCTGACCAGACTGTAAAAACTGACTTGGCTTGGTATTTTACTGCTGTTGGAGGTACCTGCCTGAGGCCATGGTGCTCTGCAGGACCCTGCCCAGAGAAGGGCCCTGCCTGTGTTAATTTGCAGCCTCAACAGAAACATGCTTGAGAGAGAAAATGGGAGTTCTCTCTCTGTGGCCTTGAACCAGTTTCCTTTTACATGGCTTGGTGAGAAATTCAGTGGCTCAGGAAAGACTATATTACAGTGCCAAGGATGCTTTGGCTTGTGGATGTTAGGAATGAAGCCCTCTCCTTTTCAGTTGCTGTTTGCAGGAGTTTGCAGATAAAAAGTATAAAACCTGCAGTTGTAACATTTTGTTTTACAAAACATGAGGCCTGACTGAGTGTCCCTGGTACCCTCCACCTGCTGGAGTTAGTAAGTCAGGAGTCTCTCTGAATTTTTCAGAGAGAAATCAGAGTGCAGGGATTGAATTAAAGCCTTTGGATGAATTGAAGTATGTTAAGCTACTTACACATAAGGCAGAGGTGAAAGTTTAAGTTTTAGTATAAGCAAGAAAGTAAGTAAATAAGTAGAATAGGTTTTTAGTGCTTTTAGTAAGTAAAAAGTCTTAGATACTAGTGTAAAAATTTAAGTTCTAGTGAAGGTTGGAAAACATAGTCCTAGATACTAGGAGTTCCGTGGAAGCTCCAAGAACATAGTTTCAGACATAATAAAACTATAGTTAAGAATATTGCTTACATTTTTCAGATAGAACAAGACAGACCATATGTGTAGTTTATACGTAGCCTGGTGTGCTAAGAAACTAGAATTCTAGTAGGTTAAGAAGTAGTGGTCCAAGTTTATGTCTTAGCTTGTTGGGAAGTTTCTATATAAGAACATGCATTAGAGAGACCTGGTGCATTTTGCCATTGCATTTTGCCATTGCTTTTGCCATTTGCTTTTTGCCATTGCTTTGCTTAACTTTTGCTTTTGAGACTGTTGTGCTTCTGCAACAAACTTTGTAGCAACTATTAGCTGCTTAGCTCATCGAAGAAAACAACTCGACAAGTGAGTGCCTAAGAGCACCCGGAGGCCAACCTCACATCCACCATCATCCATCAGTTGGAGTGGGGCCAGGGCTGCTCTGGCTCTGTCCTGGTGTCCTCAGAGTCATCTTTGTGCCACCCAGAGCCAGAGGAGCTCCAGGCTGTGGTGTGTTGTGGCTGTATGGCTTTTTCCTTTGGTCAGAGACTGAATCTCACCCTGAATACCATGTCAGGGGAAATAAACTGCTTTTTGGTGTGAATTGATTTCTGAGTAAGCCTACCGGACCCTGGTTAGAGGAGTCTCCCCCATAGCAATTGGTTTCCCATCTGGCTGAGTAAAGATGGTAGATAGGCAGTGTAGCAAGCATAGGTCATGACTGTGTGCTGTTCCAGCCAAAACTGTAAAAAACAGCTGTCAAGCAAGATCAACAAGGGAGGATTTTTCTGCTTTGTTGCTCACGCCATTTTAGGGGAGGAAGGAGTGAAGAAGCTGGGCTTGATCCATTGCAGGCTACCTGCATTCCTTCTCCAGGCTGGGTGCTTCACAGTGCAATTCCCTTATGCTCTCTTATCAGCAATGGGAAGGTGTTTTATTACTGGGCTGCTGCTGGCTGCTCACCAAGCACCCTTGAGACAGGAATCGTCACTCAAGCTAAATTAAAGAGTGCTTGAGTACATACAGAGGAAGGAAAAACAAACTGTCAAGAACTGAATCCAGAACACCTGACACTGAGCTGCCTGGTTGACATCAGCCTCTTCCCCCCTCCCCTAACCATGTGCCCCTCTTGCAGATGAAAACTGGGTTTCCAGAGCTGTCCAAAGGAGTTAGGCACCCATCTTCTTGAGAGGGAGATGCCTAATGTCAGAATTCAGGATTTCTGCAATTTCCCCTGACTGTCACTAGTTCCTTGTGTACCCTTGGGTACATCAGTTAACTTGCATTAAGCATCTTACTCTGTGCAGCAGTCCCCTCTCACAGCTCAGTGATGCAGCAGGCTGTGGAGATGTGCAGTTGATCTAGCTGGGATGTGATAAATTGTGTAAGTCAGGGCAGGGTTATTCCTGCAGGCATTAAGGTATCCTCTGATGCAGCAAGTCCATGGAAACTCTGCTTCACACCCCACCTTCCAGTCAAGGGGCTGTGCTGGCACAGTGCTGGTGCACAGGCTCTGCTGTTTGCCATATGAGGTCCCCAAGAGCAGCTGGGGTGATGCTGAGGGGCTGTGGCTCCCATCATTCACAGACCAGCCCCATACACAGCCTAGAGCAGGGCAGGGGCTGCCTTCTCTCAGGCATGATGGTTTGAAGCAGCCCTCACCATGAATATAATACAGGGATTTTGTTTTGTGGGAACTGTAATCTTCAGCTTCCGCTTCCCTGTGGGAAGAGAATGTATGGATCTGGCAAGGAAGTGGACAATTTGGCAGCTCAGCAAGCCTTGGCTGTGGATGGAAACAGATTGTATGGTCTGCATCAAGGTTCAGGCTGGGGAGGAATGGGGTCTGTCCATGCACCAGTGGTCTGGGAGTAGGGTGGGGCAGGCAGGCAATAAAGTGTGGGATGCCTGCAGTACTGAAAAGTCTTGGACATCTTATATACTCCCATATATATATGTTGTAACCCCACCAGAGCTGGGGAAGGAACAGTTGAGTTCCCTTGAGCTGTTGTTTTGCCTCCTCTCATTATGGGAAGCCGATACCTGCCAGGAGCAGGTCTATGTGTATCATGGAAGAAGCATTTTCCCAAGGAGAAAAAAGTTAAATCTTTGGTGTATTTTCCCACAATTTTGAATTTTAGGATAATCAGGGAAATTTATATTTATAGCATTATGCCAACAATTATCAATATTGCTGCAGAAAACATTGTTTTCTGCCAGAAAAATATCTTTCAAATTCATTTTACTTACCTGTTTGTCAAACAATACCTGAACAACTACCTGTGCTGAAGGAGAATTATGTGTAGAAAAGGGGAGGGAGTTTATCAACACCCCTGGTGAAGGAGCTGGATGGATCCCTGCCGAATTCCCTGTCATCAAAGAGCCCCTGTGGCAGGTAGAGGAATCCAACCCTCCATTCAAAAATGTCATGCCCCCAGGCATTATCTATCCCAAGATTTTGAGGCAGGTATCTAAATACCTGCATCTTCGAATCACTTGTCCTTGATAAATGCCAGCAAACTCCCTTGTTAAACCAGCCCTGACTTTGGCCCACATCTTTGAACCACAAGAAACACCAGCTGACATCTGTCTGCAGCATGCAAATAGCATGGAAATGGGAAACCACTGGGGCTTTGGATGGGTTAGTTGGCTGCATTTCCCTCCTGAAGGCACAGGACCCCTCTGCTGGTGGTGGTGTGTGCCCTGTGGCTGTGACAGAGCTTTATGAATGCTGGAGATCAGCCTTTCTATGCATTTGCTGAGCAGCTTAGTAGCACAGGATACATATCTGGGGACAACATCTATCCTCATGACAAACCCTCTCTAAACTCCCCCAGAACCATAAGCATCCCTCTAAGCAGCATTGGGCTTCTGGTGTGATTAGAGTCCACACTCAGCCCCTGATCTGTTTTCAATTTGCTGATAATGATGTCATCTATTTCTTGATCCGGATGCAATTGCAAATCAAGTTAGCTCCCTGCAATTGTCTTGTTCAGTCTCCTCCTTCAGTGATACAATCCTCTGAGCAGTGTTTTGGTCTCACCCACAAACATTACTGTGCAGGGAAGGAGGACCAGGAGGGATCATGACAGCTTTACAATTCTCTGCTAATATGTTTGATTTTGGCGTTTGCAGCATGCCAAGTTTGGATCCTGAGCAGAGGCCAGGCAGCACTAGGAAGGAAAGGCCTTTGGCAGGGGGTTTGGAAAAGGCTGTTGGAGCAATCAATGCAAGAACAAAGCAAAGGCAAGGGTCAGGCAGATTTTGATGCATGCATGCAGCAGTTGAACAAAATTGGGAATTGATCACCAGGGCCTGGGGGTAGAGACAGCATTTGCGGTCAAGGGCACCTCTCCCTACCACTGCTGCAGCACAGGGGTGCTGTGCTTTACCTTGTTACTTCTTGCAGGGGTTTGAGCCCCTCTTGGGTTTGAGAGATACAGCAAATGTGCCTCTATTTCTCCCCCACGAAGGCTGAGAGTGAGGAAGGGTTTAGCAGTGATGCCAGGCCCACAGGATGTGCCAGAGTGGAGGAACAAACTGGCATCTTCTGCTACAGGAATGCCCAAGATGCCCAGTTATCCAAATGGCTTGTTGTTGTGCTGTACAGGGATGAATCCCTCAGGAAAGGGCACTAAACTATCTGATTGTCACCTGGTATGGAGTAAAAAGGTGGTGATTTTTCTCTAGTAACTGCATGTGCTATATTTTCCCAGTTTTACAGCATCTTGCTCACTTTTCCCCAGTCTGGGTCCTAGGATGCTTCAGAGTGTGTTTTAAAATCTCTCCAAATCCACTTGCGATTTCACTGTCTCCCCTGCTGTTGGTAACTCCTCTAAATTGAGTTCCATCTGTGAAGTTATTTCTTCCCCAAAGAAATTGCTTTCTTCCCCAAAGGATGCAGTGTTTTTATGGTGACAGAATAAATACATAAAGGCAGATTGCAGCAGCGAATGGAGACTAACAAACTTTGTGAAGTGCTTTGGAGTATCTCCAAGGCTGGACAAGAAACCTGGATATCTAGGGATAGTTAATTGGCTGGAATGCTCCAGGGACAGGAGGTGTCTGAACATTTGAAGACACTCAAATTCCTGTCAGCTCATTCTTCCAGAACAGAACTGATTCCAGATATTTTAGCAAAGAACCTTATTACCAAACTAAAAAACAGGCTGCAGAAATATAAATGTAACTCAGTAATAAAATACTGCAAACAGTTTTTTGCTCTGTATGTGGCTCTGGCAGTCCAATGGCTCTGAGAAGCTTGGTATTCAGGGCCAAATTATGGTCTCCTATGGACCCAGAGGAAAGTGTGCATTCATATTCATTTGTGTGTATATTCTGTGTTTATCAGTTTTCATCTGCTAAAATCGTACAATTCTGATGTGTACTCAGAAACAAAGGATGGAATTTTATAGCTTGTCAACTTAACCTCCCTAAAGCTGGAGAAGCCACAGGTGTTGAGTTTTTCCTAAGGGCTAAAGTTAATATGAAAAATCATAGATTCATTATGATCTTACAGTGCTGGAACAGGCCTGCAGAGATCTCCTTCATCACTCTGCATTTAGGCAGGAGGATTACTTCTACAAAATGCTTATGGTTGTTTGCCTGACTTCTTATAAAAAACCCTCCAATATTTAACTATACTGATAGTCAGAAAGTGTTCTTAATAACCCTTTAAAATCTGCCTTGCTTGGAGAAAAACTGATTTTTCTTCTCTTCCTCTTAGGGAACCTGGAGAGTAATTGATCATAATCTTCCTGCCCTTTTAAATGTGAGAAGATTGCTATTACATCTCTCCTTAGTCTTCTCTTTTCTAGACTAAACAAATGTACTTCTTTAATCTATCCTTCCTGGGCCATATTTTCAAATACCTCAATCCTTCCTATTACTATCCTTTGGACTTCTTCCAGTTCTCTACATCTCCCTTTAACTGTGGTGCCCCAAAATGAATACAGTATTCCAGGAGAGTGATATCATTGCTCTTGTGCTATATACACATAACACTTGTGATAATACATCTTAGAAGGAAATTTGTCTTGTTTGCAATGGCATCACACCATTGACTCACTGGGTTTATGACTTGACCATTCTGTGCTGTGCAGTTGTCTATTCAGTCAGTGAATAGCTCATCATTCTCCCCTCTGTTTTTGCACTTGATTTTTCCTTTTGATGGTAATACTTTGTACTTGAACTTCCAAATTTCATGTTGGTTGGGACTATCTGTCCAATTTTCAAGGCCATTTTTCATTCTGATTCTGCCCTTCAAAGGAGTGGCAGCCTCTTTCAATTTGTGATCCTTTGAAGAATCAAACTGAGTTCTTTGGTTGGTATTCAGAAAGTTAGGACAGAGATGTTCATTCACAAGGGACTAGGAAATTGGTTGAAATTTATAAAGACGGGGGAACTGTGGATTTTTTTCACAACCCGCTTAAGCAGCTTCTGGTTGTGGTGTCCTTTCATTTTTGAATTATTAAAATAATTGACTTTTTTTAGCTATGTTGCAGTTGTATACTAGAGAAATCTTTTAAAAAATGTATGAGTACAGATATCTTAATGCTGTTTCCTCACAGACCTCTCCTTCCTTTTATAGCTTCATTTGTAATAGCAATGTATTGACTTTACAGGCCCAAAATGAGATCAGTTTTCCATATTATTTCTATTTAGGGAAAAGACTTATTCTTTAGTTGAGAAGAAGTTACTGCAAAGGCATTCCCTGGTTGTAAGAGAAGAGACTTGGGGACTGTGGTCAGTGATAAGAGCTCCATCTAGATCTGTAACTTGGCAGGCTTTCTTTCTCTGTTCCACTGCAAGTTCATACAGAGTATCTGCCCCAGAAAAAATCTAGTTCCTTAAAATTTCCCCTTCTATATGTCACCAGATTTCTTCTACTGCAGCCTCCTAGCATCAATCCTTCTCTTCTTTCTCTTAATTCCATACTAATAATGCCTCTTCCTGGGCTGTGCATTTATATAGCAGATGATAATGGTGTTCATAGAAATGCCGGGGAAGTGGGAAGATACTTAACATTAACTGAAGGAAAAGGGATTTCCTTGTTCTCATCCTTACAAATTGCTCACTGCAAGCAGTTTCTCCAGGAGGCCCTGCAGGCAACATGTGCAGCAGACTCCATTCCTGCAGCATATTTCCCTGGCAGCGTGCTGACAGATACTGCTCTGACTAGCAATTCTGGTAACATCCCTGTCTGTCCAGCTGTCAGAGGACAGCTTGAGTATTTTCAGAAAATCAGTTCTAATAGTCTCGTCATTTCATCTGTGCAAGGTCGTTAGTCCCCAGGTAACTATTGAGAGAGACTGTAATTACCTCCTGTCTGCTGCACTATAAATCCTTATTTTCACTCACAGGTCTGCACTGGGGCCAGTCTGAAGCTTTCCTCTGATGTGGTGATCAACTTTGGGGAACAATCATCTCTCCAGTACTTCTGAGAGAGCATGTCTTTTCTGAAAGCTACATCCTCCCACTTAGATTTTGTTTGCCTAGAGATAGGAGTTGCTGGAGAAAGTCCTCTGACCAGGATTAAGTGTAGTGTAAGGAACAGAATAGTCCCTGGTGGCTTTGCTATCTGTGGACTCAGTACTCCTTGACCTGGATCATGAGGGTTTGTATTTAGGGACTGCAAATCCTCCTGAAACAGGCAAACCCAAGATGGCAGAGCTGGGAACTCCTGCCCTCAGTTCTCTCCCTGTGCAAGTACAAATAAGGCACCTCCCTCAACTGATCTTGTGTGATGTATTTGGCTGCTTACCATGGGTGGTTTTGCCTTCTCAAATGGCAGTGGAGTTTGCTCTTGCTGGTGTTGGCTGGGCTCGGTTGATAAGTGGAGGGAAGACAATGCAGAATGGTTCTGCCTTTGCCACCCTTGCATCTAAGGATGTCCTGGCTCATGCATGACTGAGAAAGCTCCAGTCACTGGTGCCCCAGTCAGCTCATTTTCACTCTTCAAGGGCAGAGCAATGCAGGCAACTCCCTCTCCCTGCCAAGGAACATCCAGACTGGGATTTGTATGTGAGAAGGAATTGTTATCTGCTCTCCGTAATCACTGCAAACCATATGTTTTTGGAGGCACCTAGGGCTGGGGGAGCCTGCTGTACAAATCAAGATGAATTAGGAGGGTGTCAGGATGATCTTTGTACATAATAAGGAGAAAGAAACAGGCTGAGGAATACTGGACAAATGAAGAAAGGGAGCAATCAAGGAGAAAAGCTAATTCTGGGCAGGGATACTTGGCTTGGCTGTCTTCCCTGAAGGCTTGTTCCATTAACGTTTGGATACTCAGCAAAAGCTGTCTTTGCAGGGGTAAAGAGATAAGCAGAAATGTTTAGTTTAAAAGTAGCAGAGCTCCAGGTTTCAAGTGTATTCTGTCTGGCTTCCTCCTCCTCCCTCAATGAAATACTCTGGCTTTTCTGTAGCAAAATATGTGAGTGAGTCTGGGACATGCCGGGTTCCCTATGCACATGTGGTTCTGCTCCCCTCTTCTGATTTCATCCAGATGTTTTTTTTAATTATTATTATTGTTAAAGTGTGCTGCTATTAATAACTTGGAAGTGGGATTGCTCCTCTTAACATCAACTGGATACAAACCCAGAACTTCATTTAGTGTTCATTTAATGCTGGCTTCTTCCTTCAACTCTTTGCCATCCTACTACTAAAGATGCATTGTCCAAAATAAGATGATATGAACTTTTCCTTTGCACCTCTGAGCTGACACCTGAAGGTTGCTGTTGCAGTAGTGGTTACACTGAGTGCTGTGTATTGTTATGAAAAAGTCACTAAGAGCCAAACCCTCACAGGTGGGTTGGCTGCCTGGTGGGGCCAGGCATGTGAAATCAATGTGAAGATTTGGCTGAGTTGAGGTCAGAGTATTCAGCATCTCACAAAAATGAGCATGGTCTGTAATTACCCATAGTTTGCAGTATGCATGCAGGAATTTGTTCAGCATGCAGAGGTTCATTGCCTGATCCTCAGCAGAGGCAGCACATACATGTTTCTTCTCAAATATCAGTTTCACTGACTGCAAATGGCTGCTGCTGAGTTTATATTGCAAGTCTCAGGGCATGTCTGGAGGGATACACCTCTTTCAAAGAGGCATTACCTGTCCACAGAAGTTTTACTGTAAAGGAATTGTGCTGAGTTCACTGCCTTGCTTGGCACCTTTGAAGTCATGAGGGGCAGGAGCCTGTAAATGGCAGTTTAGCTTTGTGGGTGAAACTTCTCCATGTCAGATATGAGATAGGTCTGATGTTTAGCACTGGCTACACTACTGGTTTTAAACTTTGGAGGTATTTTTAGACACTTAAATTGGCGGTCCTACCATTGAGTTCTATGGAGCATCTGCAGCTCCCTTTAACTATAGGTAAGTATGCTGAAGTTTTGAGGCTTATATGACAGTGATCATCTGTTGCCAATTGATACAGAGAAACCAACCATGAGCCAAGCCTCTAGGAACTGTGTTGTGTGGTGCTGTGAAAAATGAACTTGATGATCCAGCAAGTCCTTTCCAGGCCTGCATTCCTTTGGTTCTGAAGCTGGAAACATGAAACAGCGTGATTTCTGAGGACCTTGTTAGCTTTGGCTTTAGGTAGTAGCATGTATCTCCTGAGAACCATTCATAACATGAAAAACTTTTCATTTTTCTTAATGGTAAAACCTAAACACTTTTCTCAACAGTGATTTAATGAGTAGAATATTCCCATTGTCAGGGTCTGATGCTAATAATAGACAGATGGCTGGCAGTTTGAAAATCGATCAACACAAAATTTTTTGCTATATAAAAACCAAACAATTTTAACTTGAAAAAATTGATATACTTATGCCACAGTCAGATTGTCAATGAACTGGCAGTAAATACAATCTACTGAGAAGATATGTTTATACTGCAGAAATCTTGAAAACACATATAGTGTAAAATGGTGCATCTAATGTTAAGTGAATTACACATACGGAAAAAACGGAGGTGGGAAGAAGGAGCCTGACAGAGGGTAGGAGCAAAGCAGTGTTGGGAATCAGCAAAACCAACAAAAAGGGAAGATAAAATTCACTGGCTTGTTTCTAAGAGGCAGTTCTGCCATATTCAGAATTAGGTAATAGTTATACTTGGTGCTCTGTATTGTTTAGAACAGTCTCTAAGAACAAAGCCCTTCCAGGTGTGCTGGTGGGCTGCTGTGATCAGGTGCACAATCTAACAGGGATAGTCACTGGTGTCCCTCTTACGTTGTGGGAGCAAAGTAAGACTCTGCTGATACTGATGCTGACACAGACTGATAACAGTAATGCCACAGAGCCCTAGTGTTTTGGGGAAGCTGAGGGAGAAGGTGCACCTGGAGATGTTTCTAAATTATGATGGCCACCCTTGGGTTTGGATCATCTATATTCCAGCACTTTGTCAGGGGTAGTTCTTAGTCCTCAGTTCATTACTGTCAATCCTAAACTCCCGATTTCTCTCCACTGTTATCTCTAGCTTTACAGGCTCTGAGATATGAGAGCACAGTCTTTGTGGGGAGCCCAGTGAATCCACTGCTTGGGATTTAATCTAACAGGAATTCCCACAAGAACAGGAAGTTCCCTGGCATTTTCCACTGCTACTTACTGCCTGAATCAAGGCATGAAAAACATGCAGAGTGTGTATTACATCCCCTCTTCAGAGATGTGTCTCACTGTCCAATACTTATGATAAAGAAGTCCCATGTGAGAATAGTTATATTAAACAATTCTCTGGACAAGCACTAGAGAAAGAGGCAGCAATTTGAGATCTGTTTTGTTCTTGTATATGGGAAAAGGGCAGGAGCTTTTCATTGTCACACAAAGCTCAAGGTGTGAAGTGTAATACACTAGAACAACTTCAGGGCTACTCTCGAGGCTAAGAACTATTGTTTGCCTCCACATTAAACTGAATCCCCACATGGGGAAGAAAGAGTGGAAAATATCATATTGAAAAATGCTGTATGAGAGTGAGCAAGAGATATTGGACCTGCCTGGATTTATAAAACAAGAAAACAATCTGGGTAACAGCACTGACTTTCTTGCAATCATTCTAAGGGATCATGAAAAACCAGAAGGAAGATTTAGAAAGAAACAAAGCAGGCTACAGAAGAACTGCAAGCAGTCTATTACAGAGTACTTATGCAGTAGAATATTATTTGTCAGCACATTATGAAGAAAAAAATTCCATTTTGAAAATAACAGCAATGATTAATCCTTAAGAGAAAAAGGTTTCAAATTTAGTCAGTGAAAAAAAATCAGTGATTCTTTATTCTAGATAAGATGAAAAGAATATGACCTGAGTAACATCACTGGAGATCAAGAGCTGCAAAATATGACATACACCTGCTAAAGATTCAATTTTGACGTTAACCTGAGTGCAATGAAAAAATGAGATGGATATACTTCAGAGGAGTCACTGAAACTAACTAGTGTAGCTTGGAGGAAGAATAATTACTTCTTAGTTTACAGGGAAAACCTCCAGTTTAACCAAGGAGCTGTCATTTTTTCTGCTATGACCTAGTAATGCAGATCAAGCTGTAAGGTAGGCTCATCTTTGTGGTCCTAAGTCTAGTCCTTTCATGTTAGCTGGAGAGTCTCTGCAGGCAATTACAAGCTGCCCATTCCCGAAACATCTGGTAGAGACTACACATAGTTTACAATATTGAGCAGATGCTAAAGGAATTGTTTGAAGATTTACATATAACCTTGATCCATGTATCTATTTACATCTATTCTTTGAGCCACATGTGTTTTGACCTCTAAAGTATTACACCTTTTTTACTTACAAATATGCAGCATGATGTATTTGAAATAAACTACAAAATTAGGTCCAATGGTAGTGGTCTTGCCACCTTGAACTCAGTCTCTAACAATGTAATGTAATAACAATGTATGTGTAAGACCTTCTTGTGCCCATCTGGATTTTGGGAGTGATAACACCACATTGACTGTGGCTGGCAACAGGCTTTTCTAGCTGCTGTACCCTCACACTTTTCCAGAATTCAGTCATAGAGTTCGGAAGTAAAACATAAATTACAGCAGAGGCAGAGAGCAATTGACAGGTATGAGGAAAGGGCAGAAAGGACCTATTGTGTGAGAAGCAGACAGCTCTGCTGACCTGAAAATATATTATTCTATGGAAGCACAAACCAGAGGGTTTGTGGAATTTGCTCTCAATTCACCATGAAAATGCTGGGCTGGGGCAACCATCCATTTGATGCGGGTGGTCCTTAATGCATGTCATAATTTACACTTAAGGCATATATGATCCCTTGAAATTCCCTTCTTAGGAGGACCATAAAAACAGTGTTGCATACGGAGCTCACTGGAGGTTTCTGCAAAGCTCCCCCATTGTCAGACATAAACACATCCTATTATTCTAGCTTAGGTCAGAGTTCAATGACTCCCCAAAGCTTATTTCAGCCCTAAACTGATCCCACTGCAGTCCGGGTGGGCAAAGTAGAAGTGTTTCCAACACAGCTTCTTTGCTCTGCCTGCTCCACTCTGCAATCAGAAGCAAACCTGACTCCTCAGGCTGCAGGTTAATGCACAGCTTATTGGTGAAATCACCCTTGCTCATCCTCAGGCTGCCTTCTGAAGGATTTTGCAGGCATTACTGAAGTTTCCTCTTCTCTGTATAGGAGATCCTGGGATTATCATTAGCCTCATCTTCAAGAACAGGAATCAGAAGTTAAAAGACTTCATGCAGAGAATCCTTGTTAGCACAAGAAATAGATCACAGATGTGCCTCTGCCTGCCTGCTGCTGTGAAGGCAGAGCCCAGCCTTGCTGCACCCCGTGGGCTCAGCCCCGTTTGGACACAGATGT
>VZTT01046072.1:20762-39843 GCA_013400855.1 Buphagus erythrorhynchus | reverse complement strand
ATCAATAAAACAGTATTGTATAATAAAAACTTTGAGGTTATGTAGCTACATTGTAACGTGTAGCATTTAAATAACAGATTACATTGGTTTTCATAGTTTTTAGGTTTGTTCATACAAAAATAGTCTGTTTACTTCAGTCAGGGATTCAATTATTAACATGATTAGAAAAAAAATTAATGTTTATTTTGTTAATGATAGTTGAATTAGGACAGCCTTTTATTTTCAGCAAGCATTCTGTCATTTTAGTCATATTTCTCTTTTGCATGAAAGATACAGATGAAAAAACATAGATACATAGTACACTTGAAGTTGAGTTGAATTTGACCCTTAAATACTGGCTTCATTCTTTCTTCAGTGTAAGCTGTATCCTGGACGCTTAAGAAATTACTTATTCTGTAAATGAGATGTTAGGGTTAATGAACCAGTTCTAATAGCTCCCTTATTAAATTTTAGTCTAATGTAATTTATTAAAACTAAATTGTGTATAATGGAGGTGGACATGTGCTTTTTGCAGCTGTTCTGTACTGTGATGAAATACTAGTTAATGGTTAATTGGAAGATATCCATGGCATTTCTTCTTCTATTCTTTTTTCCTTTTAATCTTTTTAATCCACACCACTTAATAGTATAAGTTTTATTAAACGTAGAAGGCTACCGTCACTTGCTTTGTGTGGGTAGATGGAAGGTTGCCCAGGAAGAGAGTGCTGTGGAATAGCGAGTGGGTAATTTGGTTGAAGGAAGCTCTTTCTTGCATGAGTAATTAATGTTTGTGCTCATTCAAGCTGTAGTAAGAAAGTGCTCATTAATCGAGATGCTGTTTGGCCACTTACACTTTCATATCACAGGGGAGAGATCTGGAAATCTGAGATCACCCCTGTACTTTCCTCAGAGATAACAGTGCATCAGTAGGTGAAGTAATGGTTTTATATCTGAGCATTTCAGAAATAAAGTGTTTAAATTTGAGCAAGTAAATTTTAGAGATGGTTTAGATTGGTTATATAATTGCCTTTTGCTCTTCTGTAGCCTGCCTCATTTTTAACACAGGAAATAGGACTCATAGAAATGTAAAAAGTAATATGAGTTTTGAGAAAACTTTGTCCATTGTTTCAGCTCGCTGCTTCCAGGGTAGCCTCGTGAGGCTGCCTCTGACAGTTTGTTAAAAACAGGCCCTCTTCTTCAGGTCAGTGATTGTTCAGAGTATGCCTTCTGATCCATGAGTCTTCCTGCTAGAGATGGAAAAAATGTTTGTGGCGTGATACAGAAGTCAGAACATGAACAAGAATTTGTTATGGTCTTAATATGTATACGTGAGGCATTTCAAGAGGACTGATAGTTTCTTTGTTATGCTGCTGGTTTTTGGTTAACCATCTTCAAATCTTCAGTAGTCCTCAAATCTTGAATTTGCTTCCTTTTTCTCTCTCTCTCTCTTACATGTTAATTTTTGAACTTCTGAAATAGAAAAGTGTAATTTTAAATAGATCACAGCAGTTATGCAACACTGTAATTTTCAGCCACTTACAGAATATGCCACATCCTTAAAATCAGATATTAATGAATTCTGTAATAAACTGTGCTACCATTTTGAGCCTCTATTAGCTGGAAATAAATTGGCACTGTGCAAGCTGTTCAGTCTCAATAGACACCCTGAATATCAAGAATTAAATCCAACTGGGGAGGGAGAAGCAGAAGCAGGTCCCTCAGTAAAGAATAATCTTAGTTTGAACACAGGAGGACAGCAGAGCATTTTGACGCTCTTAAAACGGTCCCTGCCTGAGAGAGGATGTCGTGCTTCTGCCCCGTCTATCAGAAGAGCTGGTACTTACATGTGCCCTTGGCCTATAGTCTTCTTCTGTGTTCAAAGTCTGTGTTCTGGCCCAAGCATAGTGGACAAAATACTGAAGTTTGTACTCAAGCAGATGCTCAGGGAGCCAAGAAGTACTGTTTTTGCATCCATATCTCAAAAGAGGATGATTTTCTGGAAATAAGTTTCAGGAAAGCTTGTGAGGGTCATGAGTTGTGCAATGATACCTCAACATTAGATCAGGGTTTTTAAGTACTGTATCTCTGAAACGCCTTAGGATCTGGCCCCCTGCTTGGTCCACACACAGCATAATTTGAAATGAAAAAGATTCCTGTAGCGTCTTGATGGATGTTCAAAGGTGACATAATAAAACCTCATAGTCACTGAATGAGAAATGCTTCCATGAAGCATTCCTGCCTTTTTTTTCAGTCCTGCCAGATTTATTTGCAACCCCAATTAGAGGGGAAGAATGCCTGTGAAAATAACTTACGATTTTCCACATCCCAGTTTAGTAATTGCTGAACATATTTAGAGGCCAGCTGCTGTTCTGAAAAACATAATAAAGAATATATGGTCTTATACTAGGGAAAATACAGCATTTGGTTTTTGCAGATTTTTTCCCCCTGTGCTACGGAGAAGGCAGCACCTTGAAGAACCGTCTTTTACAGGATTGATTTTTCTTTTATAGCTTTTAATGTGCTTTTACCTTTTACCATTGTAACAGAAGTTCTTAGTGACTCATATGATAAAGCAGCAATCTGTTAATGAGGCATTTACCATCAAATGCTTGCAATGCCATCTTGAGTGGTTTTAAGTATTAAGCTGTGATAATATAACTGCACTTTACTTTAACAATTATCTATATTTAAATTCCCATTGTAGCTTTTTGAAACCATGTTTTAGCATCCATTAGCCCCTAAATACATGAGATGTATTTGAAGGGTATAATTTTGGGCCCTCATTCTTGAAAAATGTTGTTCTGATAGAATTTAATCCACTAATTTAAACTGATGGGCTAGAATTCTGCCTTTTTCACTAAGATGGGTAATGAACCTTTTTAAAGTGATGATATTTGCTTCCAGGTTCTGTAAATTAACTCTCAGAATATGTTCCTGTGCCTCCATGATCTAAACAGGCATTTGTACTGCAGCTAACTTTTGTCCCTCAAGGTGTTAAGCAAAGAGATAGTAATGCTTGCATAGTTTTACTAGGGTACTAATGCAGAACCCTAGGAGAGCCTTCAGCCTAAAACAAAACAAACAGCAGGCAGATACACTAGATATTAAAAACCTAGCATAGCAGGAAAGGCCACCATACTCTGTCACAGTTGTGCCTTCAAAATGGAGGCCAAAGTGATGTTGAACTGAGCAATCAGTTTCATTAAAGACAAGCATAATAACAAGAAAACATGGTTGAACCATCAGAGCACCTGCTTGACCAAATCTTCACGACTTCTTTGAATCCTGTCTGCAGCAGCGGCTCTCTCCAGCTCTTGCTACTCCGTGGCTCTCTTCATGGCATCCTTCTGTAAAATCCTTTTTGTTAGTTATTCATTTTGTTTGCCAGATGGTGATTCTGAGAGCACCCTGGGTGGTGTTTTTCCAATTTCTAGCTCCATTACCCTACCTATTTTTTATTTCTTGTTGCCATTCATTCTGGAGGCTGTCCCATGTAATATGCATTAAATGAGCATTGCATTGCAAATGCAAAGTTCAGTTTTTTGAGTTCCTGCGTATCCAGTGATCTCCCCTTTTGAACTTGCATTCTTGTGTGGAGTTCTTTCAGACAGCTGCTTGGCTATTACCTGTGAGGCTTTTGCAGGTGACATAGACTAAGTGCTTGCTAGATCTTTAACTGCATCCGGCACTGTAATGGCAAGCCCATCTTTTCCACACATGGTGAGGCTGCTGCTTCTTTTGAAAGGCATCTTGCAACACCCTGTGTGCTGTGGGGCTGTCAGAAACATATGCATCATAATAAAGATTTATGTGCTGTACAGAAGTCAGCCCCAACAATACCAAGCTCTATTTAATACCTTGCTGCTTGTGAGCAGTGCTGACACAGTGACTAAGTCTTCAGAATTGTAATAGTCAAAGCTCATGGTTGTCTCTTTCCATTTGTCCTTTTGTTGTGGAGTCTGTACTTCCTGACTCTTAGACAGTTATTTCAGAGCTAATTAACTTATTTTAAATGAGTGCAGGATTTTTTTCCCCCCCTAGTATTTAATTTCTTATCTCCTGTGCAAATAGAGGTCTATGAAACCACATTAGTTTGCTTGGCAGACTAAAGGAAATGCCCTATTCCTTCCTTAGTCTGTGTATCATAATAGCTATTACCATTCTGCAATATGTTTTTAAAATATGTAATTTGATTAAATAGTGAATACCTGGTTAAGGTAGTTAGGGCTTGGGTTTTTTTTTTCATTACCACTTACAAGGACTGTCTCAGAATCAAAAGCATTAAATGAGCATGTAATGGGGAATTCTCCTTAAAGAGTCCATGTAACAAATATGCCTGAGGGATGAACTCTGTTTTCTGTCATCCAGAGATAAATTGAGAGGAACTGTAATGAAGTGAATGGAAGTAGCTCACATTAAAATCACCATAATGATAGAAGAGAAAAAAATCATCTGATACCATCAAAAAGTTTGGGGTTTTTTTTCCCTCCTGACACAGAAATATTTTGCTGCTTACTCCAGCTTTACCATTTCTAGAATACAAATTAATTGTAAGGAATGAGTCCAGAAAAGTGCCATTGGGGCCTTGCTTAAGTAAGGACTGCCTCTAGCTTTTAAAGAACTATTATATCAGAAAGGAAAATGGCAAACTTAGAATGAACAGACACAAGAAGCATCTAAAAGGTACTGATGGAGATTTGTTCTGCTATGGATTTGTTACTATATAATAGATTCAGTGTTTAACAAAATGGCAGCATGGTTAAGGATATAAGGATTCTGGAAGTCATCTAGTCCAATTCTTGGTCAAGCAGCACCGCCTGGACCCAGTTGCCCAAGACCATGTCCAGGACCATCCCTAGGATGGAGACTCCACCACCTGTCTTGGCAGCCTGTGGCAGTGTTTGGTCACCCTTAAGGAAATAATTCCAAGCACGGAAATAAGAAACTTTACCCATATCTTGAAGTGACCATTAATAGTATTCCGCCAGCTCAAAAATGAGGCTGAAAGATTTGACATGATCATTGTCTGCCTGGGAAGGAGCACAGCCAAGAGAAAGGGGGACACAGTATTGCCCTGAGATTTTACCTGGGTACTCTCCCCAAGTCTGAGCCTGATATTGCACAAGTATGTAGAAAAGCTCCTGAGCCAGGGAAAAACACTAGATAGTAGGGTTAATGATGTCTGTTACATACTGTCTGGCCTTTGGTTAAACTGATCACTTGACAAAAAATGTCTCTTTTTACTGTGGAGAAAAAAAAAAGATATTAGGAAACGGTCTAAAGTGATGGGAGCAGACTTTGCAGAAGTTCACAGATGCTCAGAGAGTTTTGGGAAGATTTTAATGGTGAAATGTTTGAGTGCTGCAGGACACCTACTGAAGTTGACTACCCGGAGATATCCTACTGGCACCTACCTGAATATCAAGGTGCTACACTTCTGGGCAGGATGGAGAGGAGAGGCTGTCTGCCTGCTCAAAGGGTCTGTGCTTTCTGGCAGATCTGGGAGTGAGAAGGGGACTGCGCAGCTGCCTGAGGATGCATTAAGTTACACTCAGGTCCAATCTCTGTTAAACATTTCTAGTGCCTGATCAAAAGCTTTATAGGGAAGGAAGAAATATGTTCTCTATTCCATTCAGAACTACATTGCCAGAAAGGTGACTAAGCTACCTGACAACTGTTAATAAATATGAAATTAATTTATATGCAGTTGTGGTCTCATGAAGTCGCATTTTCAGGGCACAGATGTTTTGCTTCCACTCATATTATTAAGCAATAAAAATTTGAATTGTAAAAAGGTTATATTAGATAAAACCAAAACAAAGAAAAAGCACACGTGTGTGTTTCACCCTGTGTGCTTCCCCCCTCCCTTTTTGTTGGTTTCTGAGCCTTTAAGTATAACTGGGTCATATTTTTTGGTTTTTTCAGTAGAGTCCTCAAATTTTAAAAATCCTATTGATTAAAAGGTATTTCCTCCTTAAACTTCTTTTTCTGGAGTAGTAGGCTTTGAGATTCTCAATTGATGCACTAATTCCATGGAGGGTAAATGAAATACTGAATGGGTTAAATGGAATCCTGTCTTACAGGTAGACAGCATTGCTTGTAGGCAAACACTTGCAAATCTTTTTTCTTGCACATGGCTCTTACCAAGTAGATGGGTGTACTGTTAACCAGGGTCAACCCGCCAGTATAGTACAGGTATTGTAGGTTGCTTTGTATGTGATTTCTAATTTTTTATGGAAGATCCCTAAGTCTTCCAAAGTAGATAGTCATAATGCCTTCAGAAGTTCTCAGTGTCTCTTCAAAAGTCTGTGCAAGTCCCATTTTTAAAAATTTTTGAAGACATAATTTAGGCATCCAGTGTTGTAATAGGAAAGAAGTTTCTGATTTCTTAATGGGTTTGTAGTAATAATAATAATTGTAAACTTTACTTTGACTTCAGTAAGAACTTAATTCATGTCATACTAAAAATAATTTTGATAAATTCACTTCCATACATGCATGAACACAATCTGATATATTGTGCTGACTAGTAGTGGCAGTATCAGCTAAAAAACCTCAGATGAGTAAATGTGATTGTTACTAATTTAGAACTCACATGAGATTAATTCACTGCATCTGCTGTATTATTGTAATTATATACTGTTAGTATATTGACACTACACTACATCATACACAAAAATGTGCATTATTTTCTTCGTTTTTTAGCAGTTGATTCATCTGCAAATTCATTAACTAATGTAACAGTTTTCCCCAGAATAGCTACAATGTCTGTGGTTCCTTACAACAAATGCATTATGCTGTTACAGGGAACTTTAAAGCTGGGAATGTGGAGTTTACCCTGGCTTCCATCAGTGGAACAGACCCAAACCATTTCAGAGTCAAATCTTCTCTCTACCCAAGTGATTCAGAACATTTGGTGTCACTTACTGGTTTTAAACACTTTGCCATTTGTATCCTACTAATAATGTTTTTTGCAATAGGTGTTAAAAAAGAAAATGCAGTAGACAATATTGAGGAGAAAAACACAAGTGTATGTGTGAATATCTTCTTTAAAATAGTCTACATTTCTTTCTACTGATGATTTTCAGTGTTAGAGGGAGGCCTGCAGGTTGGTGTGCCTGAAGACACTTGTTGGTATGGTATCCTAAATCTCACGTGACAGTCTTCTCTCAGGCTTCGCATCCCTATGAACTGAGCTGGTCATGCTCCTTGCGACCTTGCTGGTAACACTGGCCAGAGCTGCAGAGATGGCTGAGAGGGGTGGACCTTCTCATGATGCTGAAGGTACCCTGGTACTCTGGAGTGCTCTGCCCATTTGCAGAGTTTCTCTGTCCATGGGAATTTCTTTTCACAACTGGAGATTGATCACCTAGTGGGCTTTTAGATTAATTTTATTAACAGGCACATACTGAATCATTAATTTTGATTTGTGGTTTGATCTCATACTTTTCCTTTTCTCTTATGAAAAGCAGAAACATTTTAAAAATAGTAAATAAAGTGAAAATGGGATTTAAAATTTTTAAAAATGCTATGAAGTATGAAAATCATGTTATTGTTTAAATAAGTTAGTAATTGGAGGAGATATTTCTTCAATTTTTTTTGAAGCTTTTTTTCTCACTAATGACTTTTCCCCTGAATTTTAAAATCTAATTTATTTTTCTTTTCATATGGTTTATTAGATGTTCATCAGATAATTTACAGATATAAATTTTACACTGATGGTGCAGCTGCAGAAATTTTGTTTGTGCTTTAGGATGTAAAACTAGCAAAATAGCAATTCTCAGATAGTGCTGTGAAAGCACAATATTTGAGTGAATGAATCTTCATTTCTGGCTGCGCAGGCATAGCATTAATGGGAACAAAGGGAGGACAACCCACCTAGCAATCCATTAATGGGACTTTGTAGTCTTTCTGTTTATGAGGAAACATAATGATCGACACATTAGATTATGAAACTACTATGCAGAGAGCCATGGTCCTCTGGGCTTTACCTAAGGAAGGCTAGTAAGGCATCCAGATAATCTAGTGAGTTGGGCTCTATAGCTATGGATGGTGGTCAGAGATTTCTTGAATTGTCTGTGGAAAATCTGTGGAAATTGGGATAGTGCGTTTTGTTGCTTTGCCACAAAAATGCAAATTGTGAGCAGAAGTGGAAGTGCTCAAAATTCATACAGGAAGAGAGGTGAGATAGCTGGTGTGCCTTACTATTGAATTTCTTACAGTTTATTACAAACATTTCCTGTATATCTGACAATGAATTATTATGGACTGCAGTTATGGCATGAATATGTGCTTTATTTGATTTGAAATCCGTAACACTGTAACAACAAAATGACGGCTGATTATGCATCTGGTTTAATTTTCTGCTGTGAAATAAGATGAAGCTGAGAGGTTTTTCTAAAGTTTGTAGGGGACTCTTATTTGCAAAAGCACTGACTTCTTTAAATTCTGCCTTTTGATTTCTTAACCATTGCTTCTGTTGATGTCAGTGGAAGCTCTGTGGCTTGTTTGTATAGATATCTAGACATGAGCATCTCCTACCACCACTGCAGTTGGCAGCTCTTTCAGCACTGAGCACAAGGCTTGTGTAATGCTCACAGTGTAATGCTGCTTTTAAAACAAGTAATAGCCCCCTCAATCAGATGATAGCAGCATATGAATGTGAGCTCAGTTCTTGAGGCCATTGGTCACCCTATTGATGTGGTTGGGCTTAAGACACTGCAAGTTTAAAAACTGCAGGCTTAAAATATTACCACTCTGGGAGCGGTGCAGGCTGGAACATTATTTATTGACAGCTATGAGGCATTGACAGTGACCAACTTGGCCACAAAAGTTGCTTCTTAAAGTTCCCTTTTTGCACAAGGTGAGGTGATAAAAAATTCTGCTTTTTGCACAAAGTGAGAAGACGGAATGGCATCATAACAGCTTATGGACCTGAAAATGTTGAGCCAAAACCCTGGGGTTTGGCTTTTAAAATAAATAAATAAATAAATGTATGAGTTTAAATCAGTGAACTAATTGATGCTCTATGATTGTTCTGGAGTATTTTTCCCACTTAGTGGTGATGAGATAAAATTTTATTTAAGCGAAACATCATCAGTCCCTCCCTTTACTGGTTTTGCTTACTAGGAATTAGGAAACTCTTGGGTGTATGGTTTTAGTTTTGTGTTTTTTAAGATTTCTACCAGTTTTTCCTTGCTTTTCAAGATGGATAGGCTTCACTAAGCGGCAGTGTTGCCAGAGATCCCAGCTACTGAAGGAAGCAAATTAACATACAACATGGTAATTTGTTTTCCCTGTCCTTCAGTCACAGTGAGGAGAGTCTAAATATTTCAGTGACTGAGACTCTGGATTCCCATTCCTTGCTACACAACAACAACAAAAGCTATTTATAGCAATAAGTTAGCAGCGATACAGCAGCCTCAGACAGCTACAGGCAGCATCTCACAAATGTTAACTGCTTTTGCACTGAATATCTCTGTGAAAACAAAGAGCACTGAGAAATAAAGATCAAAGCAAAACCAAAAGAAAGATTTTTTTATTGCTGTTTTACTTTGCTGGCAGACCAGAGCAAAGGTTTTCTGAACATTTAAAAGATGAAAAAGGTGAAGAATCCCAGAAGCGATTTATCTTGAAGCGAGATAACTCTAGTATTGATAAAGAAGACAATCAGGTTGGTTCTCGGTTCGAGAGTTGCTGAAATTTGTTCTGTTTTTGAAGGTGGGCTGACTGATATTATTGTTGTTCTTTTGTTGTTGCTCTCCTCCTGCCCTGCCCTCTTGCCCCTCCCCACCTCCTTTGGCACATGTGGCACCGAGCCTCAGCGTGGCCTCAGCGTGGCTTCAGCCGTGGAAGTGTGTGGGTTTGCATGGGTGGTTTGCTTGGCACAGGACTTGCTGCATGCCCACGGGAGGGGGAATGCCAGTGGCTCCGGGCTGCGTGGAAGGCTATGTCAGTCACGTTCCTCAATGTCTTACCTAACTATGGTAGTTGTTACGCTCCCTGTAGCTTCCTTCTTTTGTTGTACCCATTCAGAGTTGGATTTCAGTATGGACCAGTGATGAACTGATGTAGCCCAAAAAGGAGAGAGGGGAAAAAAATGTGTAAAAAAAAACCAAAAAGCCCCAAAGATGTGATGGTGAGGCCAGGTTGATTTTTTTTTTTCTTAACCATCCTAAACTGCATTTTGACCAAAAGTAAATGAGGTTGATCTTTTACTTCCCTTCCTCCTCCTGTGCCCTCACCCCTTTTACTTGCTGTGTAACTTGCTTGTGCATGTACTTGTGGCAGACGTTCTCTCCTGTATTGCCTGTGCCATAACACTACCTTAATTTAGGTGAGGAGGGGACCACCAGGGAAATGTGTGTGTTTGTGCTGCCTTTAAAAGCGGGTGTTGTGCTGTTTCAATCCAGTGCAAGCTGTGTATGTGGAATAGATTAACAAAAAAAAAAAATGAAATGGTTCTGATGTGATTTGCTTTTATGAGAAAATTCTCACAGGTAAGAGAACAGTGTATGCTTTCTTTGCTAGGGTTATATTTGTGGAGGAACCAACCAGTGAGTCTCTTGCTGCCACTTCCCTTCATGTTTCCAGTAAAGGACTGGGTTTTTTCTTTCCTTTTTTCACTCCTTTTTCCTTGACTTTCAGCTGTACATGGCAATCTTGCCAGTTGTGCTGCATCTGAGTTGGCTTTGTAAACAAGCCCCAAGCAATTTCAGAGTGTGGTGACCATGGGGATCAATCAAAGGAAAGCAGCATGACCTATCTCACCCAGTGCATGGGTGCAGGGGAGAGAAGGACCAGTCCTTGAAGCCCACTTGTCAATGAAGCATTTCCCAATAGGGCTGGTCTCCTCTTTCCCTTCCCATGGCACAGCCATTTCACACACTATCATTTACCAAGAGGCAAAAATGGCCCATCTTTTCCCAGCAAAACTTCGGTAGAGGGTTCCATACAGTGTGAAAATGGTTAAAACTGTTGTGCTGAGTATCTGGGACTTCTCCTTGCACACATAGACTTTGTGGGTTTCTTCTAGGGTTTACAGTTTAGCTCTTGCAGCCTATTACCCTCTTTCTTCCTTGATTGCCTTAGGTAGCCCACCACTGCCTGCCCTCCTGCTCCTCACAGCTGGTAGGAGAACCAAGAAATGTTAGCAGTTGAGAACAATGACACTTAGACCTGGGTTGAGAACACCCAGTTTTAGGATGGCGGGTCCACAAAAGCTGTGTAGAAAGCCTCCTTTTGGCCACCTGCTCTATGAACCCATGTGCAATATCTAACTGGAAATCCTTGAGTGCCCAGTCTCGCAGGGCTCTTTGTGCAGGAACGACAGCTGTTACTTTTGTGCTTCATTTGTTTAAGTGAATATTTATTATTCTCAGCTGACAGTTACTTAATGGCAGTTTTTAACAGCTCAACTCATATAACCCTCCTGGTTTTCTTTCTGCTCAGCAAAACAGAATTCTTCCATTTAGAGATGACAGACGAAGTAAATCAATTGAAGAGAGAGAAGAAGAGTATCAGAGAGTGAGGGAGAGAATATTTGCACAAGATGTGAGTAGTTATTTTAATTGCCTCTTTAGTGCCATACCTTCGCCGGTAGTCAGACAGTTTTGCCCCCCTCCTACAACAACACTGCAGCTAGACTTGCCCTGTGGAGCTGGAGGTGACAGGGAAAGCAGATTGGCGCAGAGGGTCTCAGAGGAGCATTAGAGGTGTGGAGGTTGACTTTCTGGAGAGTGAGGTGATGAGAGTTGCAGGGAGAAGGGTAGAGGAGATATCAGGCCCAGCATGTTGTCTGGGGAGTGCCTATCCTGTTTCTTTGAATGTTCATGTTCACATGGCATAGATTTGCTTCTTTTTTCCTTCTCTTTTGCTAGCCAAAGAGCAGTGATTTAAGTGCACACTCTCAATAATTTCAAATAGCTGTGTTATTTTATATTTCTTTTAAAGTGGATCAAATCTTTTTAAGTGTCCTTCTGCAGAGACTCCTCATGGTTTTTGGTATTTTGGGCCAGTGCTGGACCATTAAGACAAACAAAGAAACAATGAAACAAAGAAACAATGAGAACAAAGAAAGGGCAGAGGTTAAACATGGAGTTGAATAATTTTTTTTTAAATGACTGATTAAACTGTACTTCTACTATCAGAAAGAGTCAGTCATGCTGTTGATGATTATATTCTGAAAGGAATAAAATGAAGCAGACATTAAAATTCTTGCCCTTAGTAAAAAATCAGAATTCGCACAAGGTGTATTGCTAAGGAAAATATTTAAATCTGAAACATCTGTGAGCAATACCTGATATTCCAGAAAAAAGGAGAAAATTGCAAATTGCTATAATACTGTAATGATAAGGTAATAAAAGGGAAAAAAAGGAAAAAAAGTCACCATTTTAATGTTTTATCTCATATCTCAGTGGGAGTTCTGCCATTTAGGAGGAATATGGGAATAAACCCAATTAAAATTATTTTTGAAAATCATATAGGTCCTTTTAAATTAAAACTGTTCATGTGTTGCAGGACTAATAGTACTAGTATCTGGTTTAGGAAATGCACATGTCCAAGTTGGGGGTTTTTTTGCAGAATACACTGTATAGTTTTAAGATGTGTGTTGTCTCGCTTCTTAGTAAATAGCTAGCTACATCTAAGTGTTTTTAGCCTCGCTTCTTTCTTGGCTGAGATGATTTCAGTAAAAGCCCTTCAGTTTCTGTTTTGTCTTCAGCCTGTTGGTCTGATGTAAATACTGTCACAAGCTATACATGGTGGAAATGCCAAGTTGTTCAAGAGCTGCAAGAGCCTCTTTGCAACAAGTTTCTCTTATGACATATAAGAGGTTTTGGCACATTACAAAAGAGCTTGTGCAAGACTAAAAAATCTTCGGGTTTTGAAGCAGAATTCAGATGGGGCAAAATGCTAAAAATCCCCAAATACAAAGTTATTACCAAATAGTCAAGTTTCTATCACAAGCTGCAGCTAGAAATGCCAGGCTGGGAAACAGGGGTGGTCGGAAAAGTGTTCTGGAAGTGGCTCTGTTGTGTATTGTTGCTCTTACCTTTAGTTATTTGAGTTCTAAAAACAAGCAAGTGGTGAGCATTTGAATTGCCCACAGCAGGAGGCTGTTGTACTTCATTGGGTTAGCATTTTCGAGTGGCAAGACCTAAGTAAAAGTGTGCTTTGTGGCAGGCATTTTAAATGGAATTGGGAGGGAGAGTTTTTAAAGATCAGCAATGTTGGCTATCTCTCCCTCTCTCTCTCATATCCACTCCTTTGCTCTCTCTCTCTACTATTGTAGGTGTTAGTGAGCATCATAGTGCAGTGAATTTCAGCAAGCTGTATGTTTAATGTTAACAGTAATCTATGTTTTAGCTGAGCTTTTTGGGTGGAGCACCCCTTGATAGATACAAGGTGTTTTTAGGATGATGCCAGTGATTGTGGTGGTGGACAATGTATTTTTTCAATTTTAGGAAAGAGAGAAATGGCTTCCTATTATAGATAGACACTTACTGCATGTAAGACTGTGAAGTTTTAAGGCTCTTTGCAGTCATTAATTAATCTAATTCTCCATAGGTTTGTGTGAGGTAGGTACCTAAGCCTTGTTACTCTGCAAATTACAGATATAGGAGAGTCGAAGATGGATTAATTATGTGGTATTTTTATTACCTCTGTACTGTTTACACTGCTGTAGTCAAGCCTTTATCAGTGCCTTGCTTATGAATCTTAGCAAATGGATCACAGATACATCACTTCTAATTAGAGTATGCATGAAGAGAGCTTGCATGGGAGGTCTTCAAAGGGCAGCCATGAAGGTCAAGAGTACTGCCGTAACTTGTTGCATCCAGCAACAATCCCCCACCTCCCCAAACATGTTTTAAGTACCCAAAACCCTTTAGATAACAGCCCAAGAGTCAAAACTTTAAATAAAATTTATGAGGAAAAGGCAGTCTGGTTGCCGAGGCAAAAAACTTCATACATGTTTCAAGTGCTGTGAAAAATGTCTTAACCCAGACTCCACATAACAATATAAAGCTTGCCTGTCCTTCCTTTGATCTTGCAGGACTCTAGCACACCAGATCTCTTCATTTCCAAGTGGGAAGGTTTTAACAAAATAAATATGTTCATAAGTAATGCCATCATTATGGTAGTCCTTATGATGATTAGTCTGGTATTAGTCAGTTTAAATTATACTTTCTGTCAAGTTTTCCATCTGCTATGTTGGCTATCACAAATTTTGACAAGAAGAGCTGGAAGTTGTAATGACTTCTGTCTCAGCAAGTGGCAGGGATTGAGAAACATGTTAGTTTCATATTTTAATAAAAAGGATTGGTAAAGAAATAAATAGTTAATAAACATGATTATTCCAGCTCACTGAAATAAGAACTGCAAAGTGCACCTCAAATTTTTCAGGCTGCTAACAGTAAAAAAATTGCAGACTGAGCTCTGTTATGCTGAAAACTATTTTTAAGGGTTTTTTAAAATTGCAAAACTTTAAACCTTCCTTTTTAAAACATGTTTTTATTGGAAACTTAGTTTTAAAACAATTTGTGAATTTTACAGCCAAGTACACTGGAGCAGAGGACCTGCACTGTGTGGATCTTGCAGAGAAGTTCCTTGCCTGAACTGCTTTAGTTGTGTTTGGGAAGTTGAAAAGTTATTGTCCAAGGAAGACAAAGAACAACATACAGGAATAAAAAAGTTTTTATTTCCCTCTGTGTAGATTTAACAGAGAATCCCAAATGCATGCATAAATGATACAGGATGTTTGGCTTTTAAGCATGCAGAAAGTTGATTGTAAAGACTAGTAATCAAATTACATGGGGGAAATTTCATTCTTCAAGGTTAGAGCAATGTATAACCTCATGAGCCAGAGTCACTCTAGGACCTTTCAGTGTTCATAAATGCATTCTATGGGAATCATTCAGTGAATACAATTCACTGAAAAATGTAGATTTTTTTCCTACTTATACAAATGCTAGAATTGCCCATGGTACACATGAAACTTATTACAGGAAATACACCATGTTGTTTATTTTCTGTTGTCAACTGTAGTGTCTATTTTTCACCAAGGAGGGTATTCTGAAGAACCAGATCCTTTAGGTACAGTAAGTCATGATTCCTGTAGTTAAGAAAACTCAGAGAATCTTTATCTTAATCTCTGATTAAAGGAGAAACAAAAGAAATATATGTAGACATGGTTTCAGCCTGTTCTGTCCCTCTAGTGTGAAAAGATTAGGAAGAAGAGGGTTTAAAATTAATAAAAACAAATCAAAGGCACACCTCGTGCTGGCCACCATAAACCTGTAGATACTAAAACTCCTGTATTGGTGTACAGAGACTTTCTTTGTGGCTGCAGGTCAAATAACCAGCATTAGTTGGAAGCCTGAGATCTATCACATCTTGTTAACTGACATGAAAATTATTACCTGATAGTATCCACTGCAATTAAAAACAGCAGCATCAACTCTCAGTATATCTAGTGCACTGGCAGAACTGATGCACATTTTCCAGTTGAGACTTTAAAAGGTTCTTGGAAATTGGAAAAGTGAAATACTCATTTCATAAATAACAATTAGTTATGCAGAGCACCCTAATGTAAATCTTGCATACAGAGATCTCCAAGGACACTAACTTGTAGGTAATCTTACATAATTTTTTGAACTGGTAAGTTTGTTGCCAGTATGTTTAAAGGGTAAACGAGAGTCAAGTGTTTTAAGGATTTTTTTGATAACAGCTGTGCTATACATCCTGATGTGCTATACATCAGGAAAGTGAGTTCTGACCTTGTAGTAGCTAAATTTCTATCCAGAGCTGCTTAGCCATTTGATTTTTAACTGTAAGAATAAAATAATAAAAAAGTGCTTGTCTTCTCTGCCTCTCAGCCTCACACCTGTCTGAAGAATAATTTCCAGGGATTGTGTGGCACTGTGCCAACATCATCAACCAAGAAGACAAATGGAGTTATTATGGACTCAGATTAAAGTCTATAATACACTTGATAGTGGCTCCCGTCAAGACACTGAGAAGGAAGCAGACCTTTCTGCTTACTTGATAAAATATAAATCCCAGATACTTATTCTGCTTTATGCCCCAATCTCTTTAAAAATTTTAATCAAATAAAATAAATATAGACAGGTGCATTACAGGCCCCTTTGCTTTTGTAACTTTGTGGGTACACAGTCCAGTACTCTGGTCTAAGCAAAGGATTTTCTGTAAGAGTAGCTGTAATCTTGTGCTTTGGAATGTGACTGCACAGAAGTCAATGCACAGACGTCCATCATGAAGCTCGAGATGGAGACACTACCCCACAGCTGTGGTTGTACAAGTCNNNNAAGTCCTTGGGGTGACTTCAGTATGCTTTTTGCTTCAGCATAGTTAGATTAGCTCAAGTCTGCATATTTGTTAATGAAACCTGGTACCTGAGTAAGGTACATAAAATGAGAGAAGACACAGTATTGTAGTTGTACAAAGGATTCCAGTGATATTAGGTGAAACAGTTTGTATCTTCTCTCACCCTGGAGTGAAACTCTATGTCTGCAGTAGCTGGTGGGAATTCGGTTCCTGACAATGGAGAACTTGCTTCTGATGCCCTGAGGCTTTATGCTAAGGAGAAGTGTACTTGCCCCTGATGCAGCCCAGCGCCTTGCAAATTTAGCAGGAGTGCAGGGTAGGAGCTTCCCCTGGGAAGCTCCAGGACTGCTAAATGTTCCCTAATGTGGATTCTGAGTGGGTGAATTACACTCTAATGAGAAATTGTATTGCCATCTCAGGGATAAATTTATTCCGTTTGTAGATTGATGGGGTAGCACTAGCTGTGGTGCCAAGGGAAAAATTTGTCCAGGCATCAGCTGGAGCATAAAGAATTAGCAGGGTGTTGCTCCTGGTATTGGCCAGAACTCTTGAGTGGGTCATTAGCTCACCCTTTTCAAGACAGAACCATCCAAAATCTCTGCCTATCCCATAGTGCTAAAATTTGACACAGTTAATGATGGCATTTGGCATTTTATTATTCTTTGGGCTGAGTCCTATTGTTACAGAAGTAATGGGCATGATCTCTGGTGCCCTCCTCCCTTTGCCTGCCTTTTGTTTAAATTCAGTGCAAGTGCTGACTTGTTCTTTCTTCTGTACCTGATCGAGATATAATACAGTGACACCTATGAGGCATTTTGTGTAGTGAACATGAAATAGGAGGGAAATGAAAAAATCAAAGAGGGAGAATTATTCATGGGAAATTGAGTGCAGCTTCATTTCTTTGCATAAAAAATTAAGTAATTCTGAAAGAATTATACACTTGCCCATAGAATGTATTTCTTCTGAGCCCTTCACCTTTTTTGGGAATCTAAGTCCTCCAGCAAGGAGCCTTCTTGCTATGATTGTTGTTAATATTATTATTAAGAAGGTTATTATCATTTTATATCTCAATGTTCCCTCTTCAACCATAAAATATGAAGTCACACTCTATTTCTAAGTACTACAGTATCCTCTCTCCCTTTGAGGAACTTCATTAATTCTGCATGCTTTCCTTCTGTTTGTCCTTCCTACCTACAGCTTGGTGCTATCCTGCAGTTTTATTTTGAAATGATAGGCCAGACCAGTGGAACCTTATATTATGCAGGAAAAACATTTTTCCCCTTCAAATTGCCAGTATTTTGCACATAGTGCCTTCTTCAGATGTCTCAACTGAGAAGTTTCAGTTTGTTCCCAAACTGAGTCACCTCATTGGCAATGTGTTGTAATGCATGGAATTTATTTTACTGGCCTGACTTTATTCTTGACCTTTTTTCCCTTCTTGTCCTCTGCAAATGCAAATGATGCATGAATTGAAATCCCCTTAAGCCTGAGCAGGAGTGGTAATTCTAAAATCAAGGAAGAAATTGGAACAGCAGAGCATATCTAGAACGTCTGATACAATGCCTTTTTTATTTTTCAGTCAGTTTGCTCCCAGGAAAACCTTTTTGTGGAAAACAGGTAAAAAATGGCTTTATTTTGTGTGTGTGTGTTAAACTTAGATGTTTCTCTGATATATTTTTTTTGTCTAACTCTAGTTCTATAGTAATTTATCCTAATAAATGTAAACCGTAAAGACTGAGCAAATTTTCAGTCCGTATTATCTGCAGTGGTTTTGTGCTATAAGAGGGGGTAATAGAGCTTGCCTTGCAGTATGATATCTGAGCAGATAAAGTATTACTGCTGCTTTCCTGAGGCTTTTGCATTTCAGTTTCAAAAGCAGATTATGGGAGAGAGGGGGAGCCACCTAAGCTTTCATTTCAAGTGACCATTCTGTCTCTGGAGTGCCTTTAGAATTTAACTTACTGATCTTTAAAAAGCACTCTAGCAGTGGCTGGATGACAGTATTTATGAAACACCAGACTTGGGTGTCTGTTGTTTAACCTGCTGTCCTGTGGGACTGAGCAGCAGCATTGGCATCACTTGTTGCTTGTCAAGGCTCACAAGTTCCATACATGTTCCTGCTTTACTGCTGCTGTGTAGTAATGAGATGGTGATATTTGAGCTCATGGTTACTTTGCTTTACTGCATGATAGTTCTTGTGAATGTTATTTTTGTTATGGTAAATCCACTCAAAGCAAAACAGAAGAGGAAACTGTGTTTGAGATCTAAAAAATATGAAGTATTGGCTCCATAACAGCTGTAAAGTAGCTTAACTCTGTTGAAAATCTTAGAAATTGTGTACCTTTATGGCAGATAAGGATTTTAACCAAAAGTGGGAATTTAATTGGTGAGTGTTTGAGCAGTGCTGACCCAAGTCTGTCCTGCACAGGTTTAGAAACTGTTCATGACCCCCTTGAATAAGGAGAGGCTCTCTCTCACGGTATTTTGTTCTCTGTCCATCTTTAAGTCTGTCAGATACATTTATGGGTGATGCTGTTCCCATAGAAAATGACTCCACAGTAATGGTACAAACCAGCTTTTCCGATGGACACTTCTGTAAGTGAAATGAGAGAAGGCCTTTAGGAGATCATGACCACTGTCATCTAACCACCTCATATTCTAAGGGCCAAGGCTATTTCTTCGGCTCCTGCTTCTGTCGTGACTATGGAGATATGTTTTATCAAAATAGATCAAAATTGCGACAGAGGAACCCGTAAAG
>VZTT01046070.1:2384-17999 GCA_013400855.1 Buphagus erythrorhynchus | reverse complement strand
CCTGAGACTAAGCTCAGCTTACCAATCATACATTCCCCTTGCATTATTTTTATGGAGAAATAAGAAACACTCATTACCCTGAGTTTGGTCCCTGGCAATAAATATTTTTACATCTAAGAGTAGGTCACCTCATGATCTCTGCACATAAAAAAAGTGCCTGAAGCACACTTCAGATTTGTACAGAGCAACTTATATTTTGCCCAGTGTATTCACTTGATCTTACAGGGCATTTAAATGTATGAGACCATGTGCTGTTTCTTGCTGAGATTGCCTTGTAAATCATACCCTTTGTTTTGAGAGATTTTATAGGCCATTTGTGGGTGGAAGTGAGGAATCAATAAATAGTGTAGCTATGTATGTGACGTATGGTAGGGCAAATTGACTGAAAGTCTTAGACTGATGTAAAAAAATGAAAAGTACATGAATATACTGTTGGTAGGTCTTGAAAATAGACTAGATTATTAAAGCTAACAGTATTGGCAAACCAGAAAATGGCAATTAATTTAGCCAATTGTAGCATTCCTATTTCTGCTAGCAGTCAGCCCAAATGAAAAGATGAACTGAACTGTGGAAAAATTCCAGACCACAGCCTCAGCCCAGCCATATAGGTTCACAAATCCAAATTAGAAGTGTGACTCCAGCTCCTCTGAGCTCTACTGCTCTCATTTGTTCATCCTGAAATCTGACTCTAGGCCTGAAATACTTCAACAGCATGCACTTTTACTTTCACTCATTTCTGTGTTGGGCTCCACTTTAAGAATTACTACAGATAACTGATGCTTCTATGGTTTTTATTGCCTACTTGAACTTCTAGAGGAAGTTAAAGGTTTCATATCTTCTACAAATCACATACTCTTTAGTGAAACAGGTGCTAAAAACAGAGAATTCCTCAATATTCTTGAAAACCTATTGACCAGTGAATCAGGTTTCTAAGTTCTGCAGAACTTCTAAGCAGAACTTCTAAGTTCACATATGCTTAGAAGCAGAACTTCTAAGCATATGTGAAAATATTTCCTGTATTTTTTTCCTATATTTCCATGTAACATTTAGTCCCCATCAAATGGTTTTCCATATCATTCCTCCAACGTAAAACACCTGCAGAACAGTGTATCTTTATGTTCACTCTGAATTACCCAGTGCAGCAACTGCTGTTTGCACTGGCTAATTTGTCCATTCAATTACACCTGTTTGTACACCATAACAATCCATTTAGTTCCTTTATGGATCTTTTGGTTTCATTTTCTTTTGAGAGGAGTGTGTTGTTTGGGTTTTAGCATTTAAAATACCAGCTAGATAGCGTTGGTTGTGCTCAACTTACTTTTTGTTTCATTATTGCTGTTCACATCATCTAACATGCCCTTGATCAGCTTTCAAAAGGAGGGTAACACCTGCTGTGTGCCTTCAGGATCTCAGAAATCACAGTGGATTTCTACTCGAAAATAAGCAATGTGGATGGAGGTGCTCAGAGTTTAAGATGCTTTGAGCTACTTTTAGAGATCTCTCACAATACTTATGCATGCTATACAAATATCTCAGCCTGGTCCTGAAAATAGAACAATGATCCAGGCCTAACCTATGCTAGTGCTTAATAAATCTTTTTCAAGTGGTTCACAATTATTTGCCTCACCTTTATCTTTGACTACTTTTATGGCATCATCTAAGCCATATGTCATTTGTTATTGCTGTTGTTCAGTGACTGGATTACAGTATTTGTAAACAAGAGGAACAATGTAAAGGAGATTTCTAGTCAGTTATATAAATCCCTCCCTGCAATATTATAAATAGCAGATATTGGCAGCATTTTTGAGAGTTTTGCTACTGATATACAATCTTTAGAAATAGCCGGGATAGCTTATGGATGCACTTGCCAAAATCGAGTTTATAAGAGTCAAATTACTATTTACAGTTACCTGAGAAAACAAATTCTTGGCTGTAATAATAAATGTTCTATCATGCTCTAACATGAAAGACGAGGTCTAAAAAAATAATCTCAGTGTGTAAATTCCATTCTGTCTACATGTCACAGTTGAAAACACAGGGATAAAGAACAGAATATTCTGATTAATAATATTGGTGATTTCCATCTCCAATATCTAATATCAGCATCTGATAAGTATGCATTTTCCCAATAACAGCACTGAAGAACATTATTGATAAGCTAGTATAGAGTCAGCTAATTTGAGATTTCTACTGCTTTTTTTCATTAAGGTGCTGAGTAAATTTCCCCTCCTCTTTAAAATATTAATTTAATATATATTTTGCACTGTGAGTGTCTTTAAGACCAAGACAACCTTATAAAAAATAGCTATATATTTAAAGTAAAATAGCTATAAATTCACTGTTCAACTTTACAAGAAATAATATGTATCACATCTATTCAGAATTATATTTTCTTTGACAAGTACTATTATTCTAGACTTTTATTTTCTTTTTTTCTTTTGGTGAAGGGTTTTTCTCTGGCCTTCACTTTTGAGTCTCTTACTATGACCAATCAGTCTGTCACACAGTCCAGGAAACTAAAAATATAATAACAGGTTTCTGTATTGTTACTGTCTTTTTTGTCCCTATCATGCTAGAGAACTTTCTTTCATTTTTTGACGTTTTTATATTTATGGCTGACATGTACACTGTTATGCTTAATCTTAATTTTATCTTCTGTTCTGCAAAACTATTGCCATTTTACACACATCTTTTCTGAGCCTGCTTCTAAAAATATGATAGTTAAGTCAAGCCTCATGGGATACACCCATGGGCTCTCTTATTCTCTTAACCAAAGTTTGCCAAAATATTCTGTATAAAACTGTAATGAGATTTAACAGGCAACACATTTCCATTTTGTTGATGTTTTTGTCTAGTAAAGCAGGCAATGAAGCTGTGCTACATTTTCAGACTGTACAAAAAGTAGAATTAACCCTTCTATTCAAAAGATGGAAAGTTTCTAAGTATAAATACAGGGAATGAATGAAAGTTTTTCAGTCAAGAGAAGAAAATACATTTGTGCAAAAGGAGGCAAAAGTCCCTTTGCTCTACTCTTGCCCCAAGAAAACACATTGTGCAGGTGTATATTTAGAACCCAGGATGGATGTCATATGGTGGATCCCTCAGGCTGCCTAACAGCCAGTAAACTGTTAAAGAAGGGGTAACAGCTGCTTCTAGTAAAACTGCAATGAAGATGGAAGTGGATTAAATCCAAATTTGCTGCCCAGATCTCACAGGAACAAGTCTGGAAAAAAGGCATCCTGTGCCTGAGGAAATGGCTTAATACCATGAAATGAGAAAGCTCCAATAATGTATCAAAGACAAATTACAAGATACTTGAGAGGCACTTGATGTTGGAACTGCCCAAACTTCTCAGACTTTGTGCAGTAGGCCATTCTGACAAGTGTTATACCAGAGAGTTAGCTGCCTGAAAATACGGGCACATAAACAAAAATGCTGACAAAAATGTCAACATACCACAGCTGGAATATTGCAGTAAGCACTGGAAATCACACAGTATCAGTCTGCTACACAAACTAACTAGCTACATTTGGTCTTGTATTTAAAATATATATGGATGTATAAAGACAGAGAGGCTCTTGAAAGGCATGAAGATTTTCATGATTGTTTTGTGTGAAATACTCTTTCTCTTTATACCAGTGTCATGAAAATACAGCAAAGACTGTATTTCAGTGTTTCACTGCTTTTGTAACCCAGCTAAGGATCACATTATCTTCATTCACTAATGATGCTGTGTTTTGATTTTATTGTTGTTACAGAGCTTTGTGCGCCAAGAAATGCAAAGAGATTACTTCTTCCTCCTTTTTTTTGGTTTTTTTTTGTTTTTATTTTGTTTGTTTGTTTTTTTGTTGTTGTTGTTGTTTTTGTTGGGTTTTTTTTGTTTGTTTGTTTGTTTTTTTGTTTTTTAATTTTTCTTTATTTTGTTTTTTTCCCCTCTCATGAATTGTAGCCCTTACTGGTCTACAAATTACAGTTATGGGGGAATATTCTTTTCATGACATACTGTTTAGGAAGCATATTTGAAAGCGCCAATATACATAATTTAATGTATGGAAAGAAGAGAAACCACTTGGCTGGAAATACAATTAAGGAAATTCATAGCATTCAGCTATCTTAAGACCTAACCATGCCTAGGTATAATTTCTTCTTTATTGTTTAAATTAGGGTCCTTGAGCTGAGATTGGCTAGGCAGGATGAGGGTATATAGATGGAAATGGACCAAGAAAGCAAGGACAAATACCTAAGCTTGATTCACAAGTTTTGCTGCCTAGTATTGTCAGTATAATGTGAGAAAACCATACTCCAGCTGAAATAATTCTTCTTCCCTCATATAAATGCAGCTTTTCTACCAGAACAGGTTTGCCATCTTATTTTGCGTGGAGGTAGTAAAGCTACTGAGGGAGAAATTCCTTCTGGTAGTGTATACATTGTCTGCTCTGAAGCACTACTGACATAGTTATGCCAGTGTTGATGCCTTAAGTTTTAAGTTTTTCTATTCTGCTTGGATGTGCTTTTCTGATGTGGTAGGGTGATGCAGACAAAACAGTCCTATTCCAGTTAAGAACTCAAGGATAGTTTCTTCAAACTTCAGGCCCTAAGCATAAACAGAGTGGAAAGAGGAGGGCAGGTTCACACAAATGGTCTAAACCTATAAAAATGTGAGATTTTGTGACCAAGCTCTCCTTTGCTTCCATCTTGGAGCCATCCTCGCAGGGGCCACGACTGTGGCACTGATACTGCTAGGGTGTGGCCTTTTGTAGGCCTCTCAATAAATACCCATTTTATTCCCCTTAACTCTGTGTGTAGCCTCTGTTCCAGCTCCTCTAGGCATCAGTGTAACTACAGAAAAACTGACAGCTTCTCAAGTTAACCTGTATGTATAGCTTTAGGTTAGAGACAGATTGAAAAGGCCATTAACACTCTTATGTAAAATACACTGTAAATAATATTCTCTGTAATTTCTTCTAAAATTAAGAGAAGCACAATAAGGACTCAGTTAGGTGGAGCTCATGAATGAGCCTTCATGACTTAGTAAAACACAGACCAATTCAGACAATATTAATTTCACATAAATTTGTGTTTGAGGCAAGGTTGAAAATTGTCACCTGCTTAATCTAGTGATTATCTGACCTTGAGTAACAGCAGCAGATATCACAATTAGTGGTCATCAGCTTTTAGAGTTACGTTGTGATGTACCTTTCAAAAGTCACATTTTCTTTCATAATATAATCTTCCTCATACAGAAGATGAAAAAAGCAGAAGGGTTTAAATGTAACAGGGTTTTACTTGATGTTAGCAACAGAGTTAGTAAGTAGGTAGCTCTTACAGTAGCCTGCAAGCTGTGAAAATACATGCTGAAGTATTTGTAAAAGGAACAAAAAATATTCTAAGGTTGAAATTGTTTTGGATCTTCAAAATGAAGCTAAAGTTTTTAAAGACTGGTGCAATCATTTTACACTTAATTTCCTTTATTTCCTGAGATCAAGAGCAAAAATCTGAAAATAAAGTGAAAACAGTGATCCCTTTACATTTTTCATCTATTAATAACAAGGAAATTACAATAATATTTAAAAAACTGTTTTGAAAAATGTATTGATAGATTAAAGAAACTGAGATTAACTTATAGAAAGAAAGAAAAGCTTCATACTACCAGTGCAAAAATTGTTGATAATGACAAGCACTGTGACTTTGAATGTATGTTAGGACTTATGTGATGGTAGCATCAGGGATTCAAGTCCAGCACTACATGAGTTCTTTTCCCTGTTATCCAGGTTATTAGAGCTGTGTTGAAAATGTCTCCTGTGCCTTTGAACATTTTCAAGCCCAGAATGCTCTTTCAGTTCTTCATGAGTGTGACAAGAGTGAGAATTTGCAGATTTTAGAGATTAACTACAGAAGTCAAAATATTAAAAAATGCTGTTAAGGAGGGTCTTGACTTAGGAAGTGGGAGACTCAGATTTAGTTATTTCCCCATAAGTATTTTAGTTACCTGGTGATTTATTAATATGGACCAGACTTGTTCAGCCTTTTAGCTATCTCCTCAAGCTAATCAAGTAATCAATCATTGTTTAGGATTTTTTCACATCCCAGGTGACCTGGTAAATTTTGTAGTCATTGGAACATAAAAGCACATGTTCTGATCCTTTAGCCTTTAGCTATAAGTAAGGACTGAGAAAGGAACCAATTCCAAGACCAAGCAGTTCTATCTTAATCCCAAAGGGCATACAAGTTTTTAATATATATCCCTGAAATATCTTCATGGGGAATTTTGATTATTATGAAACCAGTGTCTTCTGATGAGGAACAAAAAAAAAAATCTTTTGCAAAATAACACTCCAAACAGATCTCTACTTGAATCTTTTCAATTTTACTTTTTTAGTTTGCTCCAGTCTTCCTTCTCAAACTTCTATCACTCTTTATGCTCTGGACCAGAAATTAATCAGGTTTATTTTTACATTTCTTGAAAGTCCCAGAGGGACTATTCACACAGGATTTATCTTGTCATTTCAGTTTGCTCCCTCTTTACAGAAGGAAAAAATAAAATAAAAGCCCTGTTTATGCACATTCCTGCAGAATGTCTACATGAAAAGGGCACGTCGTATATTTAGACCACTCATGACTTTACAAGATGAAGGCTAAGTAGATTTTTTTGAGTAGTTCTAATTACACTATATTGTACTAAACTGTGCTGTCTAACTGTAATCAAATACAATGTAAACTGTTGCTAGCACCTTGCAAGTACCAAACAACAAAACCAGTAACTAATAAAATATGTAAGTACAAATCAGGAGCAACAACTGTAAAGTACAAAAGTGTTAAACATCATTGCAACTCAAATCTTATCAAGAACACATTAAAATTCAGTGCTGTAGAGAGGAAATAGCAGAGTCTCTTTCAAACAGCAGCCTATATCATAGTAAAGAAGAGTAGAGAAATTTTTGCAAAACCTGTCAATTTATGCAATGTGTATACCCCGAGATACATAAAGGGTAATTTTCTCACAATGGTTCTGATACATAATATTTCAGAAAGCAGGCTGACGCACTTTAATCTGGTATGTCAAGTCTCTCACATAAAGGAGCTTCATTTTTATATATAGGAGAACAAATACTTTGGTATGCAAGGTTCAGCTCCAAAGCTCATACTCTCATAGATTTTACAAGCCTTTAAGAACAATGCAGTGAACCAGTCTGACCTTTGGACATTTTTCAGTCTCAAAAGCTATATTTCCTAATTCCTGCACCATAACAAATAACCCGTGGTATTAGAACATATGCTTGAGAAAGACATCTGACCTCAATTTTAAAGTTCAGATAGTATTTGCTATCTATTTATCACTGTATTACTGTAATGCTCAAGTAAGCTTCAGTCAACAGCTATAATTCTACATTCTCTAGCACTTGTCCTTATGTTTCTTTCCCCAAAACCAGCCATCCAGATCAGCTTTCCTTCCTCAGAAGAAAGACAGACTTCTAAAGCAAAATCTTCCTTTTTCAAATGGAACTTTTCTATTTATAACAATGATTTCTAGCTGAAATCTAAGCCACTTCGAAATTAATGTACATTTTGCTGCTGGCTTGATAGCCCAAGGGCATACTCCTGAAAGAGACTTTGGAAGTTTGTAAGAGGATGCATCACTGATGTAGCTCTACTTTGTTCAAGATCATTAGCAAGCTGATTTGGAAAATCACAGTGGTATTGTTAACGAGAACCACTTTTAATGCTCGCCTGGTTAGATTGGACATCTTCTTTATGGATGTACATCTCAGAGAACTTATATAATACAATGTACTCTCATTTCAGATCTAAATAATTAGGGAAAGTGTTAAAAAAGCACTTGAGCTTGAAAATCTTTCCCATTCCTCTAAGACATTAATTTACTATGTGCATCCCTGTCAAAGATCAATGATGCTACTACTGCCATAACATCCCAAAAGGGTTGTAATTCAGCAGAGGAGGTTTAATCTCTTAAGTATAGGCCTAATCTCTTAAGTATATACTTAAACACATTCCTATCAATCAATGAATTCAAAGTGGTTTTATGTCCTATTGACTTTAGAACTGATTTCATTAAGTTTTGAATAGCAAAGCAAACACAAAATAGGAACCTAATGTCATTTATTATTTCTGTTTCTCCAAACATCTTTAATCTTTCAAAGAATGAGAAAAAAATATAGGTTATAGCATCCGTTGGAGAACTTAAATGTTCCATACTATCAATTAATTTAATAACTAACTTTCACCATTTTGTAACCATGGCCGCAGGGCCATCCCTGCCGGGTCTCTCCTGGCCCGTCCCTGCTCCCGCTGTCCCCTCGGGGCTCGCAGGGCTGTTTCTCGCTCGGTTCCCCTGGCTCAGCCCTGCCTGCCGGGCAGCGTTTTGCCCTCCCTTGCCCAGGCTTTCCCCGGGGCTGAGGGGCTCAGCCGTGCCCTGCGCTGGGGCCGCTGCAGCCGCTGGCACCGCCTGGGGCCGGGCCGGGCAGCGCCGGTACAGCCCCGGTACTGACCCGGTACTGATCCGGTACCGATCCGGTACTGATCCGGTACAGCCCCGGTACTGACCCGGTACTGATCCGGTACAGCCCCGGTACTGATCCGGTACTGACCCGGTACTGATCCGGTACTGATCCGGTACAGCCCCAGTACAGCCCACATCTTGCCACGTAAAGAGAATTTTTGTGGATTTCAATGCATTTCGTTATCGTTCCCCCAGGAGACATAGTAAAATACTGTTCCAGCATTAAAATTAACTACGTGTAGCTTTGCTAATGCATTCTTCTCTTGATACAAGGGTTTTGTGTAGCCAGGATTTAAAAAAATCCAAACAGCATTTCCTTAAATTTTGCAATTTATTGAACAAATTAGGCTAACGGAAAGAAAAGAAAAACAAACAAACAAACAAAAACAAACCACAAACTAGAAAGATGTCATATTTACTGTTTGTGATGAAATAAATATTTTCATCAGAATCCTCTGTACGTTGAGTCATGTCTATAAAATGGTGGGTGTTTTATTATTCCTTGGCTTTTAACCTTCCCCTTGCACTGATAGTCATGTGCTGGAAGACCTATCTGTTTGCAGTCCAAACTTCAGTAGATATTGTTTTAATAAAATAAATTGGGGCTGGAAGTGAATTACTAGTTTTGCTATTGACTTTGTGGAGGACTGTCAAACCTTATCAGTATTTAGAAGATACTTCCCAGCCAGGGAGGAGAACACAACCAATATTCATATGCAGGGAGCAGAATTTTTCTGAGCGGGAAATGCACTCATAATCCTGTTTTCTTTCTAGCAGACAGGCATTAAAATTGAATTAAGAAGGCCTCAGCTCTGCTTTTAGTTAAGATACCGACACTATTTGGAGAAGATTCTGTTCTTCTGCTTCTCTGGCTTTCCTTTGCCACGGCCATTAGATGATGACTTTTTCTTACCCTGTACTTGAACAATAACTGACAGGCAATTCTAACTTACTTCTAACTCCTGTAATAATAAATAGAAAGAACAAACAAAATGTATAGACAAAGGTAGAATTCCAAATATATAGACGGGCATTATATTTTGGATACTAGCTCAGGGTGAAGTTTCATGAGAGATTAAGGAAGTCTAAGTGTCAGTGCACCCTTTGCTCTGGCACATTTGCTTATCTTGGCTCTCTGATGTGTCATTTCACTTGCAGACTCAGCAGAAAACTAACTAAAAAAAAAAAAAAAAAGAAAAGAAATAGAATAGATTCCTGCAAGCTTAGTAAGTTGAATTGATTCATTGGTAGGCCAAGTGAAAGCTGGAGCTGCTACAAAAGAAGAGGGAGGAAGTGGGGAACTGCTGTAGCCCAATTTAAATCTGTTTGTGCTGCTCTAGAATTATTTCAAATTGCACAAGAAAAATAAACAGCTTAGAATGCTTAACAGAAAATGCATGTCAGCCATGGTGATGTCTTGTGTAATTTTTTTATTTATAGATATTCATTAAGTATTATTTTTGTTGAATGTAGACTTCAGATTAGTGAAAAAAAAAAAAGCTGATTGACTATTTGCTAGTATTTTAACATCAGCAGCCTAGAAAAGTATAATTTTTTTGTGTAGTTCTCCCTCACCTCTAGTTTCTGATCACAAATAGAGTTGGTTAAAACTTGTTTTCTCCTCTATCTTGTAAAGAAAATAAAACCAATAGAAAATTATTTATTCTTATCAGTTAGTGGATATAGAGTAGTATAAATATAGGAGCAGCAAAAAGACTAAGAAAAAGGTGGATTCACTATTCAGCAGGGTAAGGAACCTGTTGATACAGGACACAGAAAAAGCCAAGATTCTCTGTGCCTTTTTGCTTTTCTTTTTCCAAAAGTGGTAGAGTCAGCTCTTGGATGATTCAGCTCCTTGTACTGCTTGCAGTCTTTGCAAGTGAAACAGTAACCACACTAGAGAAAGATACATTAGGGAGTACCTGAGTCATCTAGACCTGCACAAATTAAAGGGCTGTGGTGGGATTGCATCCAGAGGTACAGAGGGAACTGACCAATGCCACTGCAAGGTCTTTACCGTAATGGAAAGGTCGTACCAATCAGGGAACTTGCTAGTGTTTGAAAAGACAGACATTGCAGTCATCTTCAAGAAAGCAAGAGGGAGGAACTAGGGAACTGCAAACTAGTCAGCCTCACCTTGGTCTATGACAATGTTATGGAGGAAATCCAACAGAAGCCATTTACAAATGCATAGATAACAAGACAGTGATCAGGAACAGCTCTCATGAATTTACTAAGGGCAAATATTCTCTTGCTTAATTGTGTTGAAAGGGCCAACTCTGTGAACAAGGAGAGCAGATGTTGTTTTCCTTGACTTCAGCAAGGCTCCTGACCCCATCTACCATCATGTCATTATAGGCAAATCAGTGAGATAGGAACAGGATAAGAGGACTACAAAAGTGAATTGAAATTTGAAAGGATTTCTGGCATCTTCTCGTTTAGTGATACTCTTTAGGGACTGATTCTTGCATCAGAACTGTTGAATGACTTTATTAATGACATGGAATATGACATGAAATAGAATCTAACCTTAGAAATTCAGTAAATACTGGGTCATGGCTCATGGTCATTATGCTGGAGGGCAGGGCTGCCACTGTGATCTAGACAAACTTGGAAAGATGGGCTGATGGGGATTTAACAGGAGGGAACAATGCAAATGCTATTTCGTACAGCTAGGGTAGAATAATCCCACTCAACAGCACAAAATGGGGATTGGCTGATTAGGAAACAGCAAACTGAAGAGTAAGTAATGTGCCTTGGAGATAATAAGGCTGTCCTCATCCTGGGCTGCATGAGCAGCATGGTAGCAAACAGGCCATGGGATCCTTTCACTCTACTCAGCATTTGTGCAACTGCATCTGCAATTATAACTCTGCTTTGAGTAGAGGTTTGGACTACATGACCTCAGGGGGTCTCCTCTAGCCTTAAGCATCCTGTGATTCTAAAAACCTAATTTCATTCACATCATACCTAATTATTAAGATCAATGCTCTGCACCATTATATTTGTTACTCCTAGATGATGTGTCCTTTCTGGGTGCTCAAACCTTTGGAGAATTTGAATCCAAATTAATGTGAGTACTACAATCCAGATAGTAAAAATCAGTGCAGAAGTGCAATGGTATTGATGTTATTGATATCTTTCTAGTGTGAACATTCATGTAGCTCTAACAAGATTCACCAAATTCTGTCCTAGGTGGCTACATTTAAAATATGGAATGGATCCTGTTAACACTATTTCCCTTTCAGTTGTTTGCATTCCTCCTAAACCACTGGGAATGGACACTTGAGAACATTACATACTCTCACCCTCTAAACTTTGGTGGGTGAGGATAGTTTTGTCCTTCCATCAACAAGGAATTCTTGCCTATTCTTTATGTCTAGTGACAGTTTTTCAAGTATATATCTATCATTAATTTATAGCTTGAATTTCTGTACTCTTGGAGAAATCTCTTTTATCTGAAAAACTGATTGCAAAATTAGCAGTCAAACTTTTCACATTAACGTACTAAAGAGTTATAATTGATACCTTTCTGTATAGCTTTTTGAGATGTCACAAACCTCTTGTTAATCAGGTGACATTTTGTGATTGAGAATGTATTTTTACACATTCCATAAAACATGATTTTGTGTAAAATGCTAGATATCAAAAGCATAAAGAGCAATTACTATTATTATTTTTCCTTAGATTAAAATGTATAACTTCAATTTTTGCACAGTTCCCACAATAGAAGTACATTGCATAAAGATTTAGTAATGAAAGGAACCTACTCTTTCTTCACCGAATAGAACTGTGGAGTATACAGTACACATAAAAAAATTAAAAATCTCATTTTTGTTGCAAAAAACTGAATCTACAGAGAATTATTAAAAAGTGGAGCCACAGCATAATGACATAAAAATTTCCATGCTGACTTTTCTGAGACAAGATGTATGTTACAATTGTGTTACATTAATAAAAGATTAGCTAAATATGCCAATTATCTCTTCAGTGTAAAATTTCTCCTTCATTCAGTATGACTAGGAAGTTGGGAACTATTTTAACAATTTGTTCCACTTTAATCATCACAAGATAAAAATTTACATTAAAAAAATCCTCTGAGCAAATTCTGTTGTAAGCAATTTCACTGGTTTTTACTGGAACTGCTTGTAAGGGGCTTGATCCAGATATACAGAATGAGAAAGAGATTTTTTTCTTCCGATTTTAATAAAAGTAAGAATAATTTGATAATTCTGGTTGTGTGATCATATATATAAAGTATTCATTGAAAATAGAGTGGATGGTTGCTTGGTCTTTTTTTACATCAAGAGGGTATATTCCAAATGGAAATGGTCAAGGCTTTTTTCAATTCATTTAGTTTAATGCATTTACTTTTGTGCCGTTAGCAGTGACAAGGAACAGTTTATATATCTAGTCTGTTCTAATCTAGCTGGTATAAACTATTGATTTTAGTGAGGGAGAACAGTAATAATCCCAGTCTGATGAGACTTGTCTTGATTTGAGGACACATTCCTGGATCAAATCCCAGGGTAAGAATGTCAAATGCTTCCACAGAGGCTTAAAACCAGCTACAATCAAAAGTCCTTGAAAGGTATTAAGTGAGAAGGAAGAAAGAACATAGAGATTCTATTAAACATAATGCTTTTCTGTGTACATTTTTTGTAGAAATGTGGTTCTGTCTTGTTAAATTAACAGAGGTTATCCTTTTTGTAACTATCTCTATCTGTTATATAAATATACATTTGAGATTCTAAAATGTGACAGTTTAAATTTCTATAATTTTTGCTGAGTTTTTCATTGTCGTTTTAGTGCCAGGGAATAAAATTCTAAGAGAATGGTTAGAATCTCAGAAATATACAATAAATTTATTTTCCATATAACTGAAAGCCAAGACCAAGGCTTTTAGCGCATTGGGGGCAGTCATTTCCTATTAATTTCTGCTTATCCACATTATATGAGTTGCATATTCAGAACTGTACGTAAGGGATTTCAATACCTTTTTTCAATTAATTTCTAATGATAATTGGGAATCAAAACCCTTTGTATGGCTTTGATAACCCAACAGAAATATTTTAAGGACTCCTATAAATGTTTAGGGAAGAATTCTACTTCAAGCATGTGAGTTGACATTAAGACAATTACTTATACTCTTTAAGTTAAACATGACCTTTATCATCATTTGCATCCAATTTGGGTTTAATTCAGAATGAAGTAGGAGACTTCAATGAAGTCAATGGTCAGCTGGGAAAATGGGAATTTTCTATCTTGATGATCTTCACACTTTATATTCTCTGGTCTGATTCACACTCCATTTTGAGGAAACAGTGTAAAAGCAAAAGAAAGACAGCCCAATATCATCCATCTTTTCCTCTTTTCTGTCAACCCCAGCTCAACCAGAAGCATTCCTTGTATTCCCAAAGTTAAGTTTCATACAACATTAACAGGAGAGGAAAGCAACTAAGAGTAAGAAATTAATAATTTATGGTCAGAAAAAATAGAAGTATTATTGCAGTAAAAACGATGCAGGGAGGTTGCTCCAAATGGCAGTTCTATAGCACGAAGGATCTAATAATGATGTGGCTTCAGGCAGGGACAGTGACAAGAGGACAGAATAATATATTAACAGAATGATGAGACAATATAACTCTAAACAATCCTACATGTTTTTTACTGATTCTAGAAAAAAAGTGTTATTTTCTAGATTTGCATACTTAGCATGCTTTGGAAAATGTTACTGCATTCAACTGATGTCTGAGAAGGAAAGAACTTTCAGTTCCCAGGCAGAAATGGTAAAATTATCTTAAGATATTGATTACATTTGTTTTCTTTCTGTTTCATAAATAATGCTGAAACAAACTTATGTTTAGGATATCATATGCTAGTGGCTTTTCTGTATTTTATTTCCATAATTAAACTGATGGTCTGAGATGCTGCACAGGAAAAGCCCTGAAAGAAAAAATGAATGGTGCATCAAAGAGAATGAAGTTTTAAAACTCGTGGCCATGGTGTCACATATAACATGATATTATATATGTCACACTTAATATTTTAAATTGCATTCCATATGTTAGATTGAGATTGTCATACAAAACTGTCTCCTTGGCTTAGCTAGCTTTTCCAAAAAAGTTCCTATAGTAGAATTTCATTTTTCCAAATTCCAGCTCATTATGGATTTTTACTGTCCAAACATACATATGCACAAAGAAGCACAGAGACACACATTCCTGTCTGCAACGGGAGGAGTTTCTCCATATCTGAGAAACAGCTGGAAATCTTCTGTAGGACTAAGGTGGGATTACAGTTCCATTTTAATGTTTATACTCACAGAAAAAAGCTATGGCCCATGCAGCAGGGAAGATAAGATGGCTGACAGCACTAAGCTGCCTTCACTAAGCGATGCTGATGGCTGCCTTTTTGGCAGCCTGGGGCACTATGCATGATTAAAGAGAGAAACTTAAGCTAAACCAGACACTTTAAAAAGAAATACACTTTGGAATAATGTTAACTCTACTTAGCACCTAGGATTTCACTGTATATTTCTTAATAGTCTTAAGCAGTTCCCTTTGTAAGCAATTCATCCAGGAGTTGATGTGTCAAGTTTAATACGCATCAAGAAATGCCCATTTGTAACTAAAAGATTCATACTGCAGAGGAGCTTTTCATCTTGGACATGTAATCACCAGCCTCCAAGCAGAGCACATCAGAATATATAACCTGGGCTTGAGCTCTAGAACTGCTGCAAGAAAAGGCTGGCACAAATTTTCTTTCTGTTATTTCCCTTCACAGTCTCCAAGACTCAAAAGAAATCTGTATATGTTGGACAGATGCTGAAAATGTGCAGAAAATTGAAAGCTATTTTCACTGGAAATTGTATATGTAAAATTTAAGATTTATCTTGGCTAGCTCAGGAGGCAGGAAACAGCTGGTGTGGCAAGAATGCTTTCCTTTTTTGCTGTCTTTGCCTGTAGTAAGCCCTGTTCTGTGCTGAACTTATTAGGAATGTTTGCCTAGTTAAGGTCACTGAAAGATGAAAAACCAATTAGGAGTAATCAGGCATGCTTTGGTTTTCAAATGGATGGATTTCCACCAGCTGTGAT
>VZTT01046069.1:21827-33029 GCA_013400855.1 Buphagus erythrorhynchus | reverse complement strand
CCTACAGTTTCTCTGTTTGTTTTAAAGATATCACTGAGATTTTGTTTCATTTGCTACGGGAGACTAAATGACAGCAAGCAGAATCTGCTGTTAGGTTAGATTACAAGGTAAAATGTTTTACATTTTAAATTACTGCTTAAAGCATGGTGTTGAATGGCTTAAACTTCATGTTAACTTTGCAAATATGTAATATTTGAAATGAAATAATGTGGGCTATATTTAGCAATACTGAACAGAAATGCTTTTCTAGATAAAGTGTGCAATACCCATTGAGCTGCTTTTTGTTCTGTCTGAATGTTTGCCACGCACATCCAACTTAAACTAAAGCAAAGTGCAACTGCTCTGGCTGCTATGGATAAATGTAACTCATTTCTGTGCAATGTGTTTAAAAAAGAGTGAGTGAAAAATCTTGGTAAAGCACTTTAACCCCTGTGTGTCAAGAGAAATCACACAGACATCTTAGAAATGTGTTTGAATTTTGACTGAATTGATAAGGATAGATTATTTAATAAATTCTGATACTCTGGTATTTCTAAGTATTTCTCTCCTTTAAAAATTAACTATTTCTGTTAACATAATAGCAAACTGACAGGTATTGAAGATAAAGATAAATTACTGAACACTCTACAAAGTAAAAGTAAAGGTTATAAAGATGCTTTCACTTGTGCCTGATCTAAATATTTATGGGTAAAATAAAAAATGCAATACAGCCACATTGAGACTATCTGGCAACACAAATTGTTAATATTTTCATTACACTGGCTATCTATAATTTTATTTTACTACGCAATGATTTATTAGAAAAGTAATAAATTGAATAGGCTGAATTTTCCCCAAATTAAAAGTTGGCTGGCCCAATACAAAATACAACCTCCTGAGAGATAACCTGAGAATCCCAGATATGGGCATGAAAGGCCCAAAGCACCCAAGGCCTTTCAATTTGGGCCTTAAAATGTGAGGCAGCACTTGTTAACTAAGCCAAGGAAAGGAACTCAGTAGCCCAGTGTCTTGCATGCAAAGAACACTGTTTGGTTGAAAGTAGCAATATAAAGCTCTCAGTGCTGAACAGTTAAATTGGTGTAAAAAAATAGCATATAAACTCACATATATGAACAGGATTCATTTATAAAGACTTTTTTTGGGGGTGTGGAGGTGTTTTCTGTTGTTTTGTTTCTAATTTTTAAAAATTTGTATTTGTAAATTATTTTATGAAACCAATTTTCACTTTAAAATAATTTGATTTACTATAGAATTTTACTCTTTAAGTTCCTAGCAAAACATATTTTGTACAGTTAATGTAATATAATTCACCCTATATTTTTTCCTAACTTTTAAAATAGATGGAGAATGGAAAAGTATTTCAGTCATGCCATTATGTGCCTCTGGTCATAGGAAGAAATGGTTAAATGTTAAAAAAGCCCATGTGTAATGTAGCAACATTGTAACTGCACAGCTATGGTGTTATTATAGAGTATCCCAGAAAAATGGGACCATAATTAAGATGCCAGAAACTTGACAGAATAAACACACATGGCCAAGCCTTTCCTTTGTACATGCAGTTTTCCCTGAGGGCTCTCAGTGTGGTTCAGTCCAGCTTGTGGAACAGAAGTTTCCTGTGTAATTTTACAGCCACTCATTACCAAGCAAGTCAGACACCAAAGCCTTTGGCTCATTTGTCCTGAGGCACTCAGAAATGAGCACTTTCTCAACCAGAACAGGCAATTTCAGTGCAGAGGGCAAGCTTCTGCATCTATCTGAGATGTTAATTAACTGTAATTGCTGTAAATAAAAAGCTATAGAGTCTATATTGCATTTTGAAATAAGTGATTTCTGAGGGGCAGAAAGCAGCAAACTAAAGTTTGGATTCATTTGAAAACCTGCCATTCCAGGAGATGCTGTGAGGATTTGTTTAGACACTTGCATCTCAAATTCCCTTCATATAGAAATAAAAACATTAACTTCAAATTCTGCAAATTAGTATCTAAATTTGCAGTAACATTTTAAAATTAAAATAGTTGAACACAGAAACGACAATATTAAAAAGTAGTAAAATGCATACTCTTAAGCTTATTTACTGACAACTTCCCATTTTAAAACATGAGAATAAAAATATATATGAGAATTATGATGTGGAAAGCATGAAAAACATGCAGTCATTCACATGCCTTATGTTAAAGAACAGTTAGACAACTTGTACCAAAAACTTGACCTGTTCTATAGATCAGAAAACACCAAGAAGAACAAGCTTTTTAACAAAATCTAATTTAGGCAAAACCACAGTTCAAGTTCCTGAAATAATACTGTCCAATATTTACACAATATAATTATAATAAGATTAACTCCAAAGTGAAAGATGGCATGCAAAGCCAGACTGATGAACATTAAGAAAAAGCATTTTTTAATCCCCTCAGAACTTCCTCATGGCCATGCTCTAAGCCTTGTCTTGGCCACAAAGCCCAAGAGCTCTAAGTCCTTCACTAATTCTCATTCTCCCAAGAAGACAAACATCTTCTGTCTCTGCTGTCTCAGTTAAAACAGGCCACGGGACAGCAGCATTTCCTTTTTGAAAGAATTATGCAACAGAGCTCTGACAAATCATCAATGACCCTGGCCATGCAGGGTCTTATTTGCACACTGGTACAGCAATCCACTGCTGGATATCCTTCCGGTGCATGCTCCTGAATCCTGACTGCTCTGTTTTGGAATGCCACCTATTGGTGACAGTACATGTAATTTTTCTGTCACAAGCATAAGAAGGCTCAATTGTTTTGAATTTTTTAATAAGTAAATGCAGAACACAACCCATTCTAGGTTGACTTTACTAGAGCAAACACTTAATAAAACTTCCACTGGAAAAGCAGTTGTGAGATGTCACAAATAGCACAAACTTCACTCTGCAGAATCAAGCTGCTCCTGTTAGAGAATAGATGGCCAGAGATGGATAGAAAAGCAACATCTCTTCATTTACAGTGAAAAAACAGCTTGCACAGAAATGCCAACCTAAAAGGATTTAGGGCAGCACATCACAAATGAACTGGGCATTTTTCTGTTACTTTTTGATTCCCACACTCAGAAGCTACAACACTGTAAGAAATACTAGAAATCAAAAGGAAAAAAAACCAAAAAACCAAACAAACAAAAAAAAAAGGAAAAAAACCAAAGACACACTTTACAGAACTCTCAAGAAGTCCATTGCTGAAAGCAGCAACAATTACTGAAATTACTGAACTGCCAATGCCTCCTGGCACTGCAAATCTAAACCACCTCTTCAAATGCAACCTCAAACACAAACCAGCACCTGTTTGACTGTGACTGTTGAGAATCACTAAAATCAAATTGGTCACTGGAGCTCTCCAAGGGCAATTTCTTTCCAAGGGTAAGCTTGTCTATGCTGGCCTACCATGTATTGGGTTCACCTGCCTTGGAAAGTGCCGTGTGTGACTGACATGGTTCTAAAAGCTCTCCAGGTACCTGATTTCCCTGTCTTTTCCCATTCCAGGACACTCAGTGGGACCCATAGACCATGCAGGCCCCATCCTTGGCGTGTTATTTCCTGCTGGTCTCGCTGTGCACTGAGCTTTGCCCAGCTGAAGGCGGTGCTGGCAGGAGGCACAGGAGGAGGATGCAGCACAGGGCGCTGGGGAGGAGCCCCCGGGCAGGGCACAGGAGCCCCAGAGCACCAGGGATGGAGCCCAGGATCCCTCTCATTAACATCGATGACAACGTGATGGGCGTGTTTGACTCCCTGGTGGGGCTGGGGGAACACGAGAGCACCTACAGTGTCTTACCAGGTGAGAGCAGAGCCCCTCTGCTCCTTGGGAGGAGCTGACCTTTCATTTCAGAATAGAAACTCACTAAAGCTTTGTTTTAGCTCTACTTCCACATATACCTGCAGCCTTTTGCAGTCATTTTGTGGTTGGCATTATGAGGCTTTTTGATTGAAACCTGCTTAGCCAGGTAACAGCAATATTTCCTGCAAGTTTTCTGCATTATTTCATTTGTTGAGGTATTTTCATAACTTCCAATGTAGCAAAATTGAAGGCCATTTTGAAAAATTTATTGCTCAATTTATCTCCTAAGTCAATTAACATCTCACTGGGGCCTCAACACCAGTAACAGCAGTGTTAATTAAAATAGATTAAAGTTTTTATTTTTACTTTATGGGTTGCATTTTTGAAAAGCAAACTATATATGCAAACTTTCAGGAATAATTCTTGATTTTGTAAATAATAACACTTGGTTGTAGCTGCAATATAGAAGATACACTATAAACAAGACCCTTATGATGGAAAACTGAGTTAAAAGAGAAAAAAATCCTATGTGTTCAACACAAGACCACTCTTATGCTCCATCTATATTGAGAACCCAGATTTATTTAATAGAAGTTCAATAGCATGATCTATATAAAACTTGCCTTTTGGTGATTCAGAGGTTTTCACATTGCTGTAGTAATGTATTTTATGGCTACAGATATTCCCATTCCTCCATCAAGAGATCACATACTAAGTAAAATCTTCATATGCAGTTTAATGAATTTTATGGAAAAAAGGATAATGCCCTGATTATCATATTGTATAAAAAATGATAATAATATATTTTTATAAGCAATAATTTAAGCCTTTCAGTATGTCACACAACAGACGTGACCACTGGGTTAAGAGAGATCAAATGGCCAAACACAAATCAGCCACATTTTGTCCACAATTACTGTTTGTTGTGAGTCCTTGCTTCAGAAAGGCTGAACCATTTAAAATCAAATATTTTAAACGAAGGGATTTGAATAGGAAAACTAGCAAAACTCTGGACTATGGCATTTCCAGTGCGTATTACAGTATTATACACTTTACTAATGTCAAACCTTTATTTTAAAAATATTTTTAAAATTAAACAGAGGAAAATACCATGTAAGTAGCATACACTTCATGTGAGATGTTCCAGAGTTTCTGTCAGGACCATCAGTCATGCTGAAATAATGCACAGCTCTTCCCCCTCCCCGCCCCGCTTGTTTCTTTCTATCTGGACTTGCATCCAAAAGCTGAGCTAAAACCACTGAACTAATTTTATTTGGAACTCCATGCTGAATTTACACCATATTTCCAAAGGTTAAAAGTCCTATGCTCATCTGCCAAAGACTGGAACCACACGGTATTTTTTAGTCTAGCTTTTAAAGTTCAAAATTTTTTCAAGTTAATGTCAGATTTGGAAAAAACAGAGCCTATTAAATAATAGAACACTATTATTAATCATGCTTCAGAATAGAAAAAAATGCAACCCAAACATTAATTTTCATTCTCTTAGCTACTTGTTTTGCTCTTAATAGACAAAANAAAAAAAAAAAAAAAAAAAAAAAAAAAAAAAAAAAATCCACCCAAATTTACAGATATATGAAGGATGAAAATTAACAGCTAAATGGAGGTTTAACAGTAACCAGACATATCTAATTCCTCCAGATTAGAATAATGTGAACATTTAAATTAAATCAAACAGTTGGCCACAACATGAGATGATTTGCAGCTGTCCATTAGGTAGAGCAGAGTAGGATGTTCACTGCTGCACACTTCTGATCTCTCACCCCCCACTCCCTGCTCACACCACCAAGCTGAAGCGACTCAGTGGTCAGGAAATTTGAGGAGCACATCGTTTTTGTGTCTCACAGGGGTTCTGGGAATCCCAGCAGTGCAAGACAGCAGTTCTGCAATGCACCAAAAGGGTAAAACCTTTGTCTTTGAGCACACACTGCTCCTGCCTTTTATGCACCTCTCATGTACACAGAAAATAAAAAGGATCATTTGTTAAAGAAGCCTGCAGAGGCCAAGCCTGATAACTCATATCTTTATGCTTATTCCAACAAGATTTACACCCACTTCTGATACGCTCTAGTAGCTAAAACAAAAGAAAGAATTTTAGGAAGCACACAAGAATTTCCTTCTCAGGCCAGATTATGGTCCTCTGGAACAGCTGATGTTTTATTGTTTAACATGAGAAAGTGCTGGATTCTTTTTGTGTTTCTTTTGGAAATTATTTAAAAGAAATATTGTGGTGTACTGGCAAGCACATAAACCCCCAAGTCAAGATCCAGCAAACAGCTGGATTGCAGATACCTGGGTGGAATGACAAGGGACTTAAAGCCAACTAACACTTGGCCTGGGCCAATTCTTCTCCTCCTCTAGTTAACATGGTTGGAGCTGCTTAGAGCACAACCTTATGCAGCTGAAATGAGGCAGAGATGTCCTAGACCTTTGAAAAAACAAGACACAACTACACAAAACTTTAATTTCTTCCCTTTTCCATCCTAAGGGCAATTTGAATTAAAACATTTTTCAAAATATGTAGAATATAGAGAATCGTCCAAACTGGATGATTCTGATAATTAATTTTTATTGTACAAAACAGATTGATATCCAGTGGTCCTCAAGCAGAAGGAAAAAGGAAGAACCTTTGTTATGAAGTAGGATTACCTTGAAAGACTTTGCAAAATGCCTCATTTTGAGACAAATATTAATCTCAGAGACATTTGAAACCAAATATTTGCAATAGTCTTACAAGGTTATTTAGAGACTATCCTCAATACTCTTATTAAAACTAAACACACAGGCATGGAGCAGGGCTGAGCGTGGGAAAACAAACCCTGCAAAGAACCCCACCAAGGACAATTTGTGCACCACAAAGTGAAAGTCTCTTGGTATGCAGATTCAGGTGAGATAAGATTTTTCCACCATATTAATTTTCATCTGAATAAGGAAGTCAAACTGAATAGGAAAAGAAGAAATTTCTTCTTCATATGAAGGGAAGTACAAAATTAACTTGGAAATGGGTTTTCATCTCGAAACAACAGTTCAGCAATGCATTCTTAAGTCGATTAGAAAGAGGAAAAGGAAAGTACGAGCAAGTTCAGCTTCTCAACAAGATTTAGAGGTACACACAAAAATAGGAATATTTCCATGGGATGAAGAAATCTCAACCTTGGTTTTCCTTATCTCAAAAGACCAAAAATAAAAAAAACATCATGCTAAAGAACAATGTTTATCCTGGAGTATGGGTACCCTGGGGAGATCTCAATCTTTCGTAGACCCATGTCTGGAAACTTGAGATACAAGAGTATCTCATAGCACAAGTTTTTCTAGATTGCTGCTTTTCTAGCAAAGAGGGGTTTTTTTGTTTTGTTTTTTTGGGTTTTTGTTTTGTTTTGTGGGGTGTTTTTGTTTTTGTTATTTTTTGGTTTTGTTTTTTTTTCAGATAAAGCAAATTACAGGGAAGTGGAGATTTTTGCCATCTCATCAGCCATATCAGAATGGACTTTACTTCCACCAAGCCTATGAACTGTCACTATAAACTGAATATGGTTATCCTCACAGTTCTGCAGGGCCTTAATGAACCTTTCTCATTTAATGTGCAAGATATTATAAAAGATCTCTAGTGCACAAGAGAGGAGTAGAAGAAGGTCTGGAAAAAATATTCAAGTTTTGAATAACTGGAAATTACTAATAAGCTGAAGAAAATACAGCTATGAAAAGCAAGGAATAATGATAAGATCCTTTGAACAGGGTATTTTACATAATTTCAAAATGAGAACCAAATAGCAGTGCTTCTTTCCAAAGTTTTAAATGAACACTGATAGGTTTACTTTAAGCTGTTTAACTGCAATTTCCCATTTTCTGTTCCTAGGGAAGAAGGGGCAGTGCACAGCTAACGGGATGATCATGTTTGACAAAGCTGTGTGGTCTCCCAAGCCCTGTGTCACCTGTCTGTGCTCCAAGGGAGAGGTGATCTGTGACACAACCATGTGTCACCCTCTGAAATGTCCCCAGACCATCATTCCTGCAGGAGAATGTTGCCCAGTGTGTTCTGAGACTGGTATGGGACACCACAGATTTACTGTTTTGAAACTGCCTCATTTAAAACCTTACATAAATAATGCATTTCATGATCCCAAGAGTTACAAGGTACACATTATCCTGAATTCCATGATAAATGCAGCTCTTCAGAGTTTCTACTCAAGTTGACCTTGGATTCTCCAAGTACTGCCAGATGAGTTTGATACAACATTTAAAGAAAAGATGATGCTAAGTATGCAAAAGTAAAGATAATTGTATTTCTGTTTTTACTTCCCCTTTCTGCTTCCCCCCACCTTTACACTTTGTAATGAACTTTGTAAATATACGAAGAAATAACATATTTTTTATCCCACCTCCATTTACAAAGGATCAATCAATAAGTACTGGCCATTATTGATGTATTAGACATACAGAGTGGTAAATCTTCATTAGGAGTGCAAAAACATGCAGCAGTTTGGTGTAAATCAAGAGAAGAAGGTCAACTCACAAGAGAAGCTGCAGAACTATAATCTTGGTTTTTCACAATAATTTAAATAAAATCAGTACCTTTAAAAAGAAAAGGAATGGAGGAGAAAAATATGAGATGTGATATCCTTCTTTTCCTTCCCACACTCCCAATATTTTATATCTGCAAAGTACTGAACTCAATCTCTTCCTACTGTAAGAAATATTTATCCTCATGTGTATGTGCATGTGACACTCTGAGATGAGACATCATAGGAATTCACTGTAGAACTGTAAAAGTCATGTTGACAGAGACATTTAAACTCCTTTTATTAGAATTGTCCTATTATGGAAGTAAAAACTGCATTTTGGTAATGGAGCTAATGCATTTCCCTGGTGAGATCCCCACCTGCAGCCAACTCCTCCCCTGACAATCCCTTCTGGAGGAGAACAAGTCTTGACCTCTGTGAATTTTTTCCAAATTACCTCCCACTCCCAGACAAATTATTTTTCCTCTTTAGACACCTCCATCAACACAAAAACCATAATTAATAGTAAGTCAAAAAGGAGGATAATGAAGGCTATGTTAATTTTTCCACCTTTTTGTCTGGAGTTGTCAGGAATTGTAGCTGTGCACAAACTGTTCTGTATAGTTGCCTCAATCATTTCTCAGTCAAGCGTCTCTTTTCTCAAGCAGCAATTTTAGACCACATTTTTATTCTTTGAATCGTATTCTAAGAGGACTAATATTCTATAGTCATATTTTTTACTGTAGATAGGAAACAGTAATATTATAAATTTTAAATTATAAATATTATTACTAATATTTTAGTTTCATCAGACTCTTTTGTTTTGGGTTTTTTTCACTCATTAGTCTCCTCATTGGACTCCAGTATAACTTCACTGGATGACATCAGTGAGTTGTCTGGTGATTCCCCAGACCCCAAGGACCTCGACACCACCAATGTTCTGCCATCAGCACGAACTCAAGTGGAAAAGGATGAGCTGCTTCCAACAGAAGTGATAGAGATTAGAGACAAGGAGGGTCACAAAAAAGGGGAAAAGAAAAGAAAAAGGAAAGGCAAAAAGAATCGCCAGAGGCACAAAGGGCGTCGCAGAGAGAAGCTGCCTGTCCCCAGAACAGGAGCTGCAGGAGATGTGCAGTATGAAAGTGATGAAGATGATGGTGCTTACAGAATTCCATCTCATTTCCCAATTCCTGTTCCACCCATAGAAGCTCCTCCTTTGCCATCTGGATGTTCCACCTCAGACACCACAGTAAGCTGCATTAATGCCAAACTTACACAAATACCTCCCATCTCAGATCCAGACCTAACAAGTTTAGACCTTACAGGTAATTAATGTGTCTACTTTGATGACTTTTGTAACATCATCCACCCACAAATGCAGTCAACAGCAGTGTTCATGCTTTGTCATTCCTTAACATAGAAAAGTTTACAGCTAAGCCTTTAAAACAAGAAATGAAAAACATTAGATTTGTGTGCCAGGGTTTAAATACTATGATGAAGATATCTACACAAAATTACTGCCCATAATGCTATTTTTGTGATATATTTTCTAGGTGCAATATTACACACCTCAGGTGCAGACTCTATTTCATAACTCAAACTTTTTTCTTACCTTCTGTCCTAGGAAACAGCATCACTACTATCTCAGATGAAGCATTCAATGGGATACCTAATTTGGAATGGATTGATCTGAGTAAAAATAACATTACCTCTCCTGGCATAGGTCCCAAAGCATTCAAAGTAAGAAAGCCTAACTCTTCTGCTACCCTCTCAACAATTATTGCTTAAAAGAATGTTTTTTGCTTTTCAGTTTATGGATCTAAACCACTTTGCACCTTGTATAAATAATCATTGTATAAATTCTACTTTGAAAAATCTCTCACCATAATCAATAATTAAAATTAAGATATAATTTTTTCATACCAATTTTTTAAGCTGGTTAAGCATAAAAATCCTCAGTTACTGAAATCTGCTCTCCTTCTGCCTGAGTAAATTTGCTGACCTACAAAAAATCATCAGTTTGCTCACAAATGAAGAGGATAAGCACATAATTTCTCAATGCATGTACTTTGAAGCCCTAAATAGTGCACAGTGTAGTGAGGCAATACTTCCATGATTCACAGAGAGCAGCAGGAATGCAAATAATGATCCTGGGGAACTGCAGCAGAGCTGTGGGGAAGCTCTTCCAATTGCATGTGACATTAACTGGCACTTCTGTTAATATTTAGCAGAAAGTAACCTATTAATTAGACTGACAGGAGAAAAACAATACTTTTTAATTCAAAACACTGGATACTACTGCACTACTGCTAAAAAAACTTACAAAGCGTGTGTTTAAGAAAATCTCAACTGTATAAATAACTGCATATTTTGCACCTTGGTAATCTAAGTGCTCTTCTTCATCCTTGTGATAAGATCCTGAAAAAGCTGAANGGAAATAAACTTAGTGAAGCAAATGTCAGTCCTTTGGCCTTTTATCCTCTGAAAAGTCTGTCTTATTTGCGACTGGGAAGAAATAAATTTAGAATTATCCCACAAGGCCTTCCTGCCACTCTTGAGGTANGAAGAAATAAAAATAAATGACAACCAACTTCATGCCATTGATGAAGATGGCTTAAAAGGTATTTAAAAAACTAGTATCAATCATATGAAAAGCTAAAAATAAATTTGAAAAGCCGAACATCGAACCAAATGCACCTGGTTTGACATTGAAAAATAACTGCTAGCTTTAAACTGCCATGTTTTCAAAAGGCAACAAAAGCTGAAAGATTTGCATGACAAAGTATTTTAAAATTATATTTTCCCTTATACAACTGCTCCTCTCTCAAAGCAGTTTATATTCAAGGTCACTAAGTGGAGGTGAATTTGAAGCATGTTGAAGACACCATCCTCAC
>VZTT01046068.1:5269-17237 GCA_013400855.1 Buphagus erythrorhynchus | reverse complement strand
AGCAAGAAGCATCACATCTCTCTTTCTTCTCCATCTCCCTCCCCTCTGCCTTCAAGTGCTCCTTGGAGTGTCTCTGCAGAATCATGTTTATATGCAGTGAGTGCTGTTGTTAGTTAATAACATCGCGATCGCTGAACCTCCCTAATGAAAGAGAGAGACAACATAAACTGTCATTTCAAACAAACATGCAATCAGGGTACCAGCAGCTCTGAAAATATTATCTTCCCCAATTTCACGGGCTTCACGCAGGAAATAGGCTGCTTTCATGGAGATTCTGGTGCATGGCTCCTCACACACGGCATTGGGGAGTGCTGGGAACACATTAAAGCCATGAAATTGTCTGGGCTATGAAGGAGGAATTGTTTTAACAGCTGGAGCCAGGAAGGACAAATAACAGCAGTGATTATATCTTCATTGCTCATCGTAACCAATGCACCAGGCAACTTGTAATTAGGCTGTGAAAGGCTGGAGGTTTGATAGCAAAGGCTTTGAGCTCGTGATTAGACACAGCACATTTGTCCTGCCCCACGGCCACTCTGTCCCCTTCAAAAGGGGACAGCAAATCTCCTGTCAGGCTCTCTGAGGGCTGAAAGTGCTGCTCGACCTGCCCAAAGCAGTGCCCAGGATTTGGTGGCTGCACACCTCTTCCTCCTCTTCCTCACAACCCACGTCACAGAAGCCCAGAAGGGTCTGGGTTGGGAGTGACCCCAAAATCCATCTCATTGCAAGCCCTTGCCATGGCTCTGACACCTTCCACTTGAACAAATTGCTCCAAGCCCTGTCCAGCCTGGCCTTGAACACTTCTGTCTCCACAGCTTTTGAAAAAAACATCATTTTCCAGCTTTGGGGTTTCCAGATCTCCAGCTGACAAAGCTTCAAGGCTACAAAGCTGATTTAGAGCAGCTGATCAGCTCCATATTTTGAATATCTCAATAATGAAGTGGCAATGGTCCTCCCAAAGCAGAGGTTCAAAGACCTGCTGAGGGTTTGACAAGCCACTGGGGCTTGGAGGCCTTGGGAGAGCATGGATTGTCTTCCCAGCCAAAACCCACCTTGTTCAGAGCTCATGGAGGCAGGAGGAATCCTGCCTGCCTTTAGTTGGAACCACCTTACACAGCCAAAAATTCCTGGGAACCAACTCCAGAATGGATTCACCTCACAGCTTCATGGTCTGACCCTTGGATCTGCTTGGATGAGCTGGTATTTGCTTTTTGTTCCAAGCAGAATTAGTCTCCCCACCAGTCTGTGTTCCTGCACAGGCTAAAGGAACACCTCAGCTGAGCAGAGAGCAGGCAGAGCCACAGCTGACACCTTCCAAGGGCTGTCCCTCAGCTCTTTCCCCCCATAAACATGAGGGATCCCTCTGGAAAGCAAAACTGGAAGATAAAACCTCCTCTTCCTCCTGATGCCATCACCACCAAGTGAGGCCATCATTTCCAAGGCAAGTGGAGGAGGATCAGGGGAATTCATTGGAGGAGAAAACTTAGAGAAAAAAGACTGAGTTTTCCCTTGCAAAACATTTCTTTTTGGGCACCATTTTAAAAAAAAATTCACCTGAGGAAAAGCCATTTTCACTTTTTTACTGGTCTCATCTCTGGGACTGAAGGAAAACAGGGTGGGAACAGCCCATCCTCAGCCCCACACCAATGCCTATGGAAAGGGACAGGGTAAGGGAGGTAAATCACAGCAAAAAAATTCTTCCTGTAGGTGAGAAAGGGGCTAATTCCCCCTCACCCCAACATTTTAATCAGCACCCACACACTGACAGGACCTCGTGGGAGAGCCATGCAGGAGGTGACAGCACTGCCACCCTAGCCTGGCAGCCAAATTCAAATCGTGTTTGAAAACTCCTCTGACATTTAAGAAAAATCAACAAGCATCTCAAGTGATGAGGGGACCAGGCATCTGAGTGGCTGAATGTCACATTTAAAGCTGCAGAGATAGCAGCTGCTTTATCTCCTCAAGCAGGTGGTTGGACTGGTAAACAAGGCACCAAGGGCTGGATTCTGCTCCTGCACCTGCATTTCTCCATCTCCAAACTCTGGGTTTGCACCACTGTGACAGACAGCCAGGGCAGGGCTGGAGAGTCTATTAAACTTTAATATTTCTGAGCATCAACAACGAGAGTGTTACCAGCCCCTTGCCTCCACTCCCAATATCTGTACGGGTCACAGCCACACCAGTAAAAAATTATTGATTTAAATTGGCTGTGCCCTTTTGGAATCAGTTGTCGTTGTGACTGATGTACAGATATGAGCAAAAGGACATTTGAAGCATTTTAATGCACTTTTTACTGCATTATCTCTCACCAGGATCTTCACTGCTTCAAGGAAATGACTCACAGAGCAAGTAGAAGGAACCCAATGTAATTAACGACCTGGCAACTCTATAATGATCCTTTCTACATAAAAAGGTCTTCCCTATGCTATGAATAGACTTCAAGTAATTTATTGTGAGCCATATAAAGAAGAGACTGCTTTGACCTTGGGATTTTAAGTTGTGGTGGGGGTTTTTTAGCAACCATAATTGCAAAGAAGATTTTAAGTGATAGCCTTTAAAGAAAAATTTTTAAGTACAATGTGAAAAGTGAAGAATCATCACAAACAGCCTTCCAAGAGAATATTAACAAGGATCCCCTGCATCATTTAGGGATGAGATTTCAAGACTAAACAATAGATTCCTTCCATTTCTGATGGGTGTTACTCTAAGCCCCAATGAACTGAAACACAGGTGGGGTTTTACTCCCTCAAGAAAGTCCCAAGAAATTATGGGTTTGCAGGAAAGCCCATGGGGAAGCCAAGAACGAGCAGTTTCACTGCATTCTCCAGGCTGTCCCATGAGGCTGATCATCTACCTTTTATGAACTGAGCCAGGATGACCCAAAATTTTCACAGAACTATAGAAAATCCTGAATGGGAAGGGACCTGCAAGGATTAAGTCCAGGTCCTGACAGACACCCCAACAATCCCACCCTGAGCATCCCTGGCAGCAGTGTCCAACCCCTCCTGGAGCTCTGGCAGCCTCGGGGCTGTGCCCATTCCCTGGGGAGCCTGGGCAGTGCCAGCACCCTCTGGGGGCAGCAGAACCTTTCCTAGCACCCAACAGAACTTTCCCAGGCACAGCTCCAGCTGCTCCAGCTGCTCCCTCTGTCCCTGTCACAGGCAGCAGAGACCACAGCTGCCCCTCAGGAGGAGCTGCAGACCCAGATGAGGTCTGGCCTCAGGATCTTCTCCAGGCTGGAGAAATGTGTTGTACACACATCCAGCCCACACACTCTCCCTCCACCTTCCTGCTGGTGCAAAGCTCTTTGCTCCCACCCTGAGCTCCCTCTGCTCACGCCAGCACTCGACACCAGGAGCTCAGCCATGATTTCCTGCAGCAGGACTCTGGGTGAATTGTTGGCTTTATGTCCATCCTGGTTGTTTCATACTGGCTTTTACCATTTGCAGTACAGCCTTTACTCCCTCCCTCTCACTCACACCTTCCCTGCCCGTGTTTCCTGCCTCCCCTTGTTTCCCATTTCATCTGCCTCGTGCCCCTTTCAGATCCCCCAGTCCCCTGCATTTTCACAGGGACAGAGGCACAGGCAGTGATTTAAGCAGGAGTTGAGTTCAGTCTATCAGGGCTCTTTTCAAGGTCTTTGAGAGAGGCAGGGACACCTGGAAAGGGGTCACATCACACGTTGGATTAGTTGTGGCAGGACATCTAACACGATGTGCTGGAGCGACTGCCACCCTTTGAAGTACCCAGAGCTGTTTTGATTCCGTTCCCAGAGCTTTGGGGACGTCTCGATTACAAGGAAACATGTTGAGCAAAGGAATAAATCTGGCCCAGGGAAGGGTAAGTTGCAAGTTTGACTGGAAAAAGCTGGGATGGAACCACTTTCTGTCAGAGAAATGAGATTTGTTGGAAGAGAAGCACTTTGCAGAGTCAGGTCTTTTTCTGCAGAAATTTCATTTCACAGAAGAGGGAGAAAAAAAATCACATCTGACAACTTTGAATCATCGTGCTTTGATACTCCTCAAATCTGGTATTTGCATTGTTTCAAAACAACTTTAACCTCAGCCTTGTTTTCCCTCAATTGTTTCCCTGTTGTGCTTTTGCAAAAAAGACATAAATAAAGTAATGCAAACCCAAGATATGTTCCTGCCTTTAATGTTTTAAAGGAGTGAGGAAATGCAGCTTTTCACTCCCATTCAAATCAAAGCCACTACCACCAAAACTCACGGCTGAAGACAGAATTTCACTGGTGGAAGGGCATAAAAATGTGTTTCAAATGTATTTCAGAATTGGATGAGGATAGAGTCACCCTTTCCATCAAGTGGAAGTGCTTGAAGTAGTCAAGAAGCATCAAATTGATGACAGCAAAACACCATCTATTTACCTCTTCTAGGCTCTTGTATCATATTAAATATACAGGATTAAATTTTCATATGATTTAAGCTTAAGTATAATTCTCACATTTAATTAAAGAGAAACAAAGCAGCGACGTGTCAATACCCACTATTTCGATTTCAAATTACCTCAAATGCTGCTAGAAGTGAGAAGGCTCAGAAACAACTCCAAAGAAGAAAGTTATTCCTCCCAAAAAAACCAGAAGAATGAAAGCCCTCTGCCATCCTGGTGCCTATTGACTATCAGATCACATCACTCTCAATCGCCACCATAGCTCACATTAAAAAATTAAGTCCATAACTGCAGAGAAGCATCTACCCATTTCTTTTATAGCTTCTTGCCACAACGAGTGATACATCTCCATTATCCCAGAGCTCTCACCAACACACAATAGATCTGAGCCAGCATCATAAATAACATTTCGTGTAACGAAGTTACGCTGAGGAGAGCAGGCATAAATTAACGCTCAGCCTTGGAACTCTAAATAGTATTTTAGGCCTTGTCAGAAACCAATTATGCAAAATATCCTCCTCACAAAGATCTGCTCGTGATACTTCAAAGGATTACCTTGTTCCCAACACCGTGGTCAAGGCACGGGGATGTGGATTGGGAAAGGAGGGCTTAGCTGGGGGGTGCTCAGATGATTAAAACCTCTGATTACATCTGAAAACATCTAATTACTGACATCATCGCTCAAAAGCATCTGTGCACTTCCAAACAACGTTTTAATTTGCTGTTTGTAAGGAAGATGCTTCCACTCAGAGCTGAGCCTGTTATCCCCAGTCAGTGAATATCCTGAAACAGGAGGGACTATGAGGAATGAGATTTGCAAGGTTTAATCAAAGATAATACCAGCAAAGCTTGTGCTGCCTGTACCTTTACACCATTTTGGCCATAACCCAAAGGAGCACAACATCACCTTATTCCAGCCAGGAATGAAGATTAAACACCTTTCCCAAGGTCACACACAACCAAGTGGGAGAGATGGGGATAAATGAGAAACATCTGTTATCTTTCCATCCCAGGTTGGATATCCAAGACTGGAACCAGTCACAAATCCCTAACTGGCTGTAAAAATCTTGGCTGCTTTCCGTTCAAATAAGGAATGGGTCTGAAAATCCCTAAGGATGTTTACTAAAGCCCCCAGCAATTGTTTATCAGCATGGATTTAATTGTCCCAGCAACTCTGTCCCTAAGAAACCAGCAGCTGGGGTTTTAATCCTCGTTATGATGATCCTCCAGCATGCAGCAGCCGTTTAGATTTTTAAATTTCCATGATTCTCCCCAAAAAACAAAGGCCAAGCACAGCTCCTGCTGATCCTCAGGCACCACACTGGCTGCTCACACCTCCCTCAACTCCAAGAGTTTGCTGCAAATCTGATGGCAGATGTGATTTCCAGCTGGGTCTATAGACCGACCACAGCAGGTTCATTAATAACAATTATTAAGTGCTTTATGTTACAAATTAGGCCTGTAGGAATACAAAAAATATCCAGCCGGTTGGCTGGCAGGCTCTTGTCAGGAAGAACTGTAAATTCCCATTGTCACAACAACACCACCGTGACAAAATGGGGATGGGAACTTGTCATAAATAAGGCTTTAAAATAGCTAAATCATCATTGGGGGCAAGAATATAAATTAATAGTTAGATGAAGCCCCACAGAATGGCTCAGAGAACAGCTTCCATTCATCAAGCACACAGATTTTCAGAAGCTGCATGGAAAACATCTTCCTTTGCTGCTGCCCAGCACCAGAAGCTGCAACCACACAGGTCCAGGCATTTTGCTTAAACTATATCACAAATCCCTGCCAAGAACATTTGGGAATTGATAGATCAGGCAAGAGAGGAGCTGTTAAAATGATAGAGGGAGGAAAAATCACTCCCAGTCATGTCCTCAAGAACATCCATGGTTCCTTAGGCAGGCTGGGAAGAGTTGTAGTTACCCAAGCAGCCAAACTGGCTGGAAAATACAGAGGAGCAGGATGACAAGAGAAAAAAAAAAAAACATAGAAAAATGTTCCTTTAATTATTTCATTCCCCATTCAATTATTTCATTCCCCACCCTAAGGGACAGCCTGCCCTGGAGAGCTGAAAGGGAAGAGCAGAGAAGATCCTTCTGCTCCATATTCCTCTGAATAAGCTTCAACTCCTCAATATGTGGCACCATGGCACCAAGAAAGGCAAAAAGACTCAAAGCTGGAAGAAACCTAGTTTTTTACCTAAAAAAAATGATGGGAAAAGCCATTTCTTCTCCTTACCCACCAGTCCCCAAAAAGCAATGTTTCCCAGGATCCTGCAGAGGACACAAAGAGGATCCATGCGCACAAGAGATGCCGAGGCCACACATCCCACCAGGGAATTCTCAGGAATTTATTTTCAGTCGCTTCTGCTCAAGGCTGGATGCGAGGCAGCAGGGGAGAGGGAGTTTATTCATCCTGTTACAGGGCCCTTGGGGCATCCAGTTCCCCCACCATGAAAATTTTAATAAAACCAGAGCATCGACTTTCAATTAGGCGGCCGTAAAACGGTTCATTTTCATCTGTTTGTTGCACAGTAACACAGATCCTCGGGAGAAAACAGCGCCTTTCCCAGACTGTCTGCGACGCAGAGAGCATTAATTGAATATTCTGTTGAAACCACCTTCAATTAGTGCCTCTGAGTTTTGCATGACATTCATCACAGCAACTCGCCCCGCTCTGCATTCGGCACGTTTGGGGTTTCGTGATGCTCACATCACATTAACTCACAGCATTAGCCTGAAAATAACAATTTTATTTGCTAATGAGATGCTGGTTGGGGTAGGGTAGGCTGCTGCACGAGGAAGCACCTTCGTGGCATGAAGCAAAATGGGTCCTTCAGTCATTAAATTACCAGCAGTGATCATAAATTCCTCATCTAACCCAATCCACAGCATTGCTCTTCCATCCTTGCTGAATGGAGGAGGGCAACCCTATTGTAACACAGACACAGCTCCCTTCTTGGAGTTCCCCCACCAGAATGAAGTGCATTCACATCCCAGGTGGAATTCAAGCTATAAATGATGGTCCTGTGCATCCTGAAGCACCACCAAGCTATAAATTTCCCTTTTCTGGCAGTAGTTGAGGCAAAATTCGAGCTGAGAGAGGGCCAAGAGACAGACACAAGGACAAAAGGTCCACTCCAGGTAGCACTGCCAGCTGCAAACCTCCCCCACACTGAAAGACAGGTGAAGCTACTCATCCCAGGGCTGATTTCTGCCAAAAAAACAAAGGAGTCTTGCAGAAAACACTGCCACAGACTCATCTGCCCACAGGGCAGAAGTCCCCACTGCAATCCTCAAAACTCTGACAAGCTGTGATGCTGCTCCCCCTCCCTCAGCATGGAGCAGAGATGCTGCAGAAGATATCCTGGTGGAAAGGTGCTTTCATGACTCAGAAAAAAAAAAAGAAAAAAAGAAAAAAAAAAGTATATTTCAATTTTGTATTCACCTGTGCTGACTGGGGGAACTTTTTCTGCTGAGTCCTTTCTAGTCATTCCTGCAGCTGCCGAGGTCTGTCCAGCCACTGATGCAGAAGGGAGCCAAGGTGCGTGTCAGGCACCAGGAGCTCAGACCAGAGCCCACAGGGAAGGACAGGGCCAAGGAGACCCAGCAGGTGCATGGATGGGGCATTGCCACACCTCACATGTGGCTTTGCATCCCATGGGGATTGGGAATGGCTCAGCTGCTTCAGTCCTTGTAGCAAAGCAAAGCAACTCCACAGAATCATTTGGGTTGGAAAGGAGCTCCAGGATCAATGCCCTCCTTGTCCCCAGCCCAGAGCACTCAGTGCCACCTGCAGCCCTTCCTTGTCACCTCCAGGGATGGGCACTCCAGACCTCCCTGCCAATGCCTGACCTCCCTTTCCATGAAGAAATTCCTCCTAATATCCAACCTAAACTTCTCCAGGTGCAACTTGAGGAGTTTTCCCTTGTCCTGTCCCTGTTCCCTGGGTAAAGCCTGACCCCACCTGGCTGTCCCCTCCTGCCAGGGAGCTGTAGAGTGAGAAGTTCCCCCCTGAGCCCCATTTTCTGGAGGCTGAGCCCCCCCAGCCTCTCCTCACAGAACTGACTCTCCCAGCCCCGTTCCCACCCCTGGACACACTCCCACCCCTCAAGGTCTCTCTTCCACTGAGGGGCCAGATTTGGACACAGCACTTGAGGCACCTCCCCAGTGAAAGCCCAGCCAGACAAGAAGGATCCATCACTGCCCTGGGGCACAGCCTCAGCTTGCCCAGCTCTAAGAGAGCTGGAGCATTGTAAAAGGAAGAAGGAAGCAGGTTTTGTGGAGCATATTGTCATTTATGAGAGCACACACTCACCTCCTGAGAGCATGCTGTCACCTCCTGAGGTGACACACTCTATTAACAAGGTGATATTAATAAGCAGATCCTCCATGCAGAATTTCACCCACAGAGCTGCAGTGACGTTTAACCTTGTGCCAAGTGCACAGCAAGCTGATTATTTTAATTACAGGGTGGGATTTTGGTTTTTTTTCTTTTCCCCGTTGCAGTTCCATTATGAGCTTCAGCCACATCACTGAAAAGCTGAAGGCAAGGAGGGGTCCATGGCAGCATCCAAAATCCAGGTAAAATTAGGAATTGGTCACCTGGCTGAGCATCCACCACCTTGAGGTCCCCTCCCAGCCCCAAATCTCTGCTCAAACCTCTCTGTGCAGCACTGCTGTGGCATTTAATGCTCAGCACAGGGCAACTCACACTTATTGTACATAAAACATCTACATTTACACCAGAGCTTGGAGCTGGGATTTTGGCTTCCACCAAAGACATAGAAAAACCTACATTTGATTCACAAATAAACCCAAACACAGTGTTTTTGAGAAACCCCACACAACAGCCAACATTTTTTTTTTTTTAATTGTTCCTTAACTTCCTATCTGCAAATCTGCAGAGCACTCTAACATAATCAGGTCCTTTGCACAAGGGATTAGCAGGCTTATATCCCGTGGATCCAATCAGGAAAGTCTATCAGCAAAACATACTTATGTTGATACAGCTATTATAATCTGCATAATTCTTCTGAGTTCACATACTTAATGGATAGCAAACAGAGTCATTACTGCTGCAACTTCCATCCGTAGGATCTCTACGAGCCATTCACTGCAGTGTTTTTTATTATTCATAGCTTTAGTTATTGATTTTCAGGAGAAGATACATGCTTTTAAGCACCATAAAAGCAAGAGAGGAAAACAAATAGCACTATTCCAAGATTAATACCCTGCTCATAATAAAAGTATGGCTGTCACATTGCTCTGGGTTGAGCTGGTGGAGCTTTGACAAATTCCATGCAAAATGGCTGAGTTGCTTAAGCAGCTCGTTAAATAATTTAAAGGCAAGTCTTACTGGAGGCAGGAAAGTTCTTCCCCAAATCCACTTCCTTCGATTTATGAGTCTGGAGTACATCAATCAACACAAGTTGATGCTGCATCCTAGAAGGGCACAGAGCATGTGGAGGGTTTTAGGGACATGGGATACAGGATATGATGAGGAGTGATCCCTGTGTGGAGGATTTCAGGGATATGGGATACAGGATATGATGAGGAGTGATCCCTCTGTGGAGGGTTTAAGGGATATGGGATCCAGGATATGATGAGGAATGATCCCTGTGTGGAAGGTTTTAGGGATATGGGATACAGGATATGATGAGGAGTGATCCCTGTGTGGAGAATTTTAGGGACATGGAATACAGGATATGATGAGGAGTGATCCCTGTGTGGAGGATTTAAGGACATGGGATACAGGATATGATGAGGAGAGATCCCTGTGTGAAGGATTTAATGGATGTGGGATCCAGGATATAATGAAGAGTGATCCCTGTGTGAAGGATTTAATGGATGTGGGATCCAGGATATAATGAAGAGTGATCCCTGTGTGGAGGATTTAATGGATGTGGGATACAGGTATACATGGGATTTAGGATAGCCCAAATATCAGTGACTGGGGAGAACTCTCATGCAGGAGCTGCCTTGTTCAGAGCTCCTGAGGCTCTTTGCTCCTTGTGCTCTGCCTTTCTCCACTCATAATAAGCTGTCAGAGTCCTGGGTTGCATCTGTTATAAATTAAACCCTTAATTGGCCTCACTTCCCAGCCCAAGTTGGGAGCAACAGCTCCTAGTGGATCCCTCACACCACAGGAAGAGTTAGAACCTGCTCAAGGACCTCTCCCACCCACAGTAAAAAAGCCACTGGGGGAATAGGGACATTTGTCACCTCTGGAATCATGATTAAGAAGTGTCAGCATCACTCTGGCAGCTCAGCCTCCTCCAGTCTGGTGTGCTGATACACAGGCAAGGCTGCTCAGCTCACCAAAAACTCATAACAGTCCCAAATCTCTCTGAGGAGGAAAGGAAACAGTCAAGAGCAAACTGAGGCACAAGGTTTTAATGTAGCATGCCCAGCATGGTGAGATGAAGCAGGAGAGGAGGTTGTGAACCTCTTGGAGGGTTAATCCTGGAGCAGGATAAGCCAGGCTCAGCTGCCCAGCTTGGTTAACTCCAAGAATTCAAGTTGTCCCTCAGTTATGTGTATTTTGGAGCACACTTTGGAGCCACAGCTCAGCAGTTACACTTTCCTTGTGAAAATAATCAGAGCTGCTTCAGCATTTATTGACACCCACCTGACACAGGGCACCAGCTACTGGAGCTGATATAAATATTTACAGCACAACACAAAAAAGAGGGGTGGGAGCACCCAAACCAGCAGGATCCTGTCCTTACCTCGAGAGGTGTGAGGGCATTAGATACCCAAACATTCCCAGGTGGTATCTGAGGGATGTGGAAGGTGTAGCACGACAGAAAATATTCCTAGACTGGATTTCCATCCTTATCTTGCAATTCCAGTCAGAGCTCCATTTCCCAGGAAGAACTTTTTCCTTCCTTCCAGCCCCAGCTGATCACAGACACAAACCCAAAGTCTGTTTCTATCAGTGGCTCACAAAAAACCCTGATCTTTGGGTTTTTTTCCTCCCAAAACAGACACAGATCAGAAACCAACACCAGCATGTTTGCTGCACCCTGGACCTTAGGATCCTAACCTTTCATCAATTAATATCATTAATTTCATTCATTAATATCACTGATGATATTCCACCAAGCAGAAGACACTTCTTTCTGAAACTGTCCCGCAAAGTGGCATTTCACAAACAGAAAAGCACCTGGAATGAAAAGGGAGAAACCCCCCCCAGCACATCCCAAAATTCTCCAAAACCCTTCCTGAGGGACCTCCCAAGGTGGCACCATTTCTGCATTCCTCCAGCACATGAAGGGCTGCCCTGACTCTCTGGGATTTCAGATTATTTGGAACCTAATTCCCTGGGACATCCATCAGCCAGCCAGGAACAGGGGCACAGCACAAGCAGCTCCAGAACCCACAAACACCCCTGGATGTGCAGGAATGCATCACCCCTCTGTTTCCTACAGGATGCCAAGAGCCCATTTCAAAACCTGAAAATAGCAACCTTGTTTAAAAAAAAAACAAACAAAAAAAAAAAAAAAAAAAAAAACAAAAAAAAAAAAAAAAAAAAAAAAAAAAAAACAACA